>JAZHYW010043706.1:0-42356 GCA_037355805.1 Ixodes ricinus | reverse complement strand
CCAGCTACTAAAAGTAAATCTCTATTCGCCGTCGACAACGCTGCACTCAGGCCATTTTCATGTCGACGGATTCTTTTCGGCCGACGGATTCTTTTCGGCCGACGGATTCTTTTCGGTGGCACATATTGTGGATCCCAGGCATTCTCTAGCTGTCTGTGACAGTTTCTTACAAGGGGAGTCCGAACTTTTGCGTTGAAATGAATTAATTGATTTGAACTGGTTATCTGAAGAAAATCATTTAAGCAATTAAAAAAATGTAGAGATGGGACTAACTCAGCACGGTATACATTTTCTTAGAATTCACAAATAGACCGCCCAAGCGAATGTTTATATCACCAAAACGATTAAGAACGTCAAACAGATGTAGGTGTGATATTGTAAACGAATAACTTGACCTGATGTTGACGTACCATTATTTCTAGCATAAGAAAGAAAAATTCAAATTAAACGTTTGTTTCTTCGTCTACGAGTTTATCCATAGAATCCAAAGCGACTGTTTCAGTGTTTTCGATCTGTTATAAATTCAAAACACGATGATTTCAGAAAACACACGTGGTCAATTACACAGAGTACTTTGTCATCTTCCTTGAGATCCCAAATGCGTGATCATTATATACTTACGTTGTGCTTCCCATTGCGAATGTTCCTCCACTATTAGTAAGCAAACCTGAGTTCTCTGTAAGCTATATGACCTCTTGAACCCCTCGTGCTGTCTTAGAGCCAAATATGCGCTCAATGTGCGTGGAGCGCTAACGCTGATTCATCTGCCCATACAGCCTCTTCACACATAGCCGGCACGCCGACGGTAAAAATAGTCAAAATGTGTTACAAAATGAACTGCAGAAGTTGTGCACTCAATGATGTAATGCAATTACGCGGTAAATATAGTATCGGATGACACTTACGGAGTAGTAAGAAGCGTGGTGAAACGCGACGAAAAGCACGAATTCAACGCATCCGCCAAGGCGCGGAGTAGCGCGGAGGGAGGAGTAGAGCGACGAGTTGAAGCGACCTAATGGCGGCCACATCACGTGATTCCAAAATCGAAGGAAGGAAGGAAGGGCAGGAAGGTAGACAAAGAAGTTAACCTGGTGTGTTTTGTCCCGGTTTGCTACTTTGTTTTGGGGGAGAGGAATGAGGGGATTAAAAGAAAGAAGAAAGAACAGAAAGATAAAATAAAAAATCGTAAAAACTACAAAGTTTGAGCAATGTAACCCTGCGTTGTTCACTAACAATGAAGGTGATCTTCTATGAGCAGAAGTCCAGGCGTGTTGTTTTTAAGAATCTAACAAGTGGCTTTTGTGGCCTTGGCTTTTTTGTGTTGATTGTCCCAAGTACCAAGCACCTTAGTCACGGAGAAGGGTCGGTTGTCTAGGCAAGCTAGCGTGTTTTTGAGTTGTGTCCTATGGCGCACCGTGCATTCACGAGGGCGCCTATCAAACCATTTAGCCGTCTTGGCCGCTGGGCAGCTATTTAGTTGCCTTGCCTCAGACACGATCACGTGGTCGTGTCGCCGCGGGGTCGATCGGGATCTCGAATTCGGCTCCCGACGGCCGCTTTCTCTCCTAGCCACTGGATGGCGCTGCAGAACGCCCCCATGGCGGGCGAGGAGAAAACCTCCCCCACATTTGTGGGGATTCGCGTACCGCCGCCGATACGCCGTTCCCCACGTGGTCCGTCAACAACCCGAGTCCAGCCTGGTTCTTTCACGGGAGCGGAATTCCGCTCCCCGTTTATTGGTACATAAAAACACAACGCTACAAAACACTCAATCTATACTACAAACACACGCGACATTACTCAAATATTTACAAACGTCCGTTAAGCCCAAAGCTTAACACAAAGAGGGCCCCTAGGCCTCGTGTCCCGCTATTGCCCGAGAGCAGTTGCTAGCACTCGCCTTTCTTGAGCGCCGGCCGGAATCCTAAGAGACTCTTGCCTCCCGGTTACCCGACAATATCGACCGATGGGCGAGGAGGTTTTCTCCTCGCCCGCCATGGAGGCGTCTGCAGCGCCATCCAGTGGCTAGGAGAAAGCGGCCCGTCGGGAGCCGAATTCGAGATCCCGATCGACCCCGCGGCGACACGACCACGTGATCGTGTCTGAGGCAAGGCAACTAAATAGCTGCCCAGCGGCCAAGACGGCTAAATGGTTTGATAGGCGCCCTCGTGAATGCACGGTGCGCCATAGTCCTTTCTGCGTCGTAGATGACAGAATCACACAAGATGTGATGAATTGTTTCGATGGAGTCACAACTTGGGCACTTCGGTTTTGTGGTCTGTCCAATCCGATGAAGGAACTTCTGTGTTGTCCTCCACCTAGTTTGAGTCTATGCATCACTGCCTCTGTCCGCCGTGGCATATTATTTGGAATATGGGACAAAACATCCGGATCCAAAGCGTAGAGAGATCCATACTGATAGGTCGCAGTGTGCCACAATCTCCTTGTTTTGATTGTTTTGACGGAGGCGTAGTGATTAATGAGAGACCGCATGTCGCTTTGACAATACGGCACCTTGACGTTTGGGATTAAGAAATGGGCTGATTTCGCACCAGCATCAGCTGCCTCGTTCGCAGGTATCTGACAGTGACTTGGGATCAATTGAAATTCAATAGTGTGTCCCTGGTCGAAGCATCTTTTAAGATTGAGTAGAACGTCCATAAGGATTTCATCGTTTTGATTATGTATTTTAATTGTGGATATAACTTTTAGTGCCGGCTTACAGTCCGAAAATATTGTCCAGTGTTCAGCCGGTTTCGGGAAGATCATTTCAAGAGCTTGATTAATTGCCACTAATTCAGAAGCCGTAGATGACGCCATGTGGCTAAGCTTGAATGCCTTCGTTGTCAGGTGACTTGGGATAACTAGACATGCTGTTGAACTCTTTCAACGTACTGACCCATCAGTGTAAACATGAGTTGTTGATGCATAATCACAACGTATATTCGATAAAACAAGTTGCAGAATTGCAGAGAATGGGGTGTTAAATTTCTTCCTGGTTCCCTTGACGTCCACTGTGACATAAGGCACGGGAAACCTCCATGGGAGTACTGTTAAAATCTTTGCCGGTGCAAGATCATCTGGGAAGTAGGCTCCCATTTGGGACAGAGGTTTCGAGTAGCTTGAGTGTTGACGTTCAAGGTCAATATTAGAAAGAAGGTGATTAGCATGTTTTGTACTGTGCCTGAAGTGAACTCTTACTGCTTTCCAGCATAAGCAAAACCTTCTACCCGTGTAGCGTGAGCTTCTGCAATTGTGCCATCGGTCGAAGTACAAGTCGGAAGTCTAAGACATGCACGAAGGACACGCGTTTGTATACTTTTAATTGTGTTGAAATTTGTTTGACATAGGCTATGAATTGTGGGCAGACTGTATCGCAGAAAGCCTACAAAAAGAGCTCAATATAGAGGAGGAGAGCCGGTATTGTCGCGCCCCACGTAGTGCCACTAAAAAAACGAGAAAAATCCACAAAGCCCTTGAGCTTTTTTTTTTTAAATAAGCGACATGTGTCGTCTATGTCAATTCCGTGTCAATGTATATTCCAAGGAACATATGTCTAGTTACGTATGGATTGTTTGGTTACAGATACATAGGGGATATTGATCCATGTTACGCCTTGTGAAAGCGATGGCAGATGATTTGTGCGGCAGTGATTTCAAGGCCACGGAGGTAAATATATTTTGGAAGTCTTCTCAAAGCAACCTGTATTCTTGCCTTTGCTTGCACCCGAGTAGAACCAGAGGCCCATATACAGATATCATCTGCATTTAATGACGCGTTAACGTTTGGTTGCAGCACTTGGTCCAGTCGAATGAGTGTAAGGTTTAGCTGTAGGGCTTAAAACGCCTTCTTAAGGAACACCTTGGTAGTCGTAGTGCTCGGTTGTATTATCCTCTTGCGTCGTTGTAAAAATTGAACCTCTTGTGAGGCAACTTTTCATTCATGCATAGAGACGCTCCCCGCGCCAACCTCTAAAGGTTCTTGGAGGAGAGCCTCATGTGTGACACGGTCGAACGCTCCCTTCACGTCGAGAAAAGCCGCAACTCCGATTTAGCGCTTCGCTCTTTCTTCATCTACACAAGTAACAAAGTCGATAACAGAGTCTATTGAGCTCCGACCTCTACGGAAACCATGCATTATTTTCGGATACGTATGTCGTTGCTGAAGATAGCAGTCTAAGCGCCTATTGATCATTTTCTTCATTAGTTTTCCTACGCAACTTGCAAGTGCGAGAAGACAATACGACGAGAGAAGCAGCGGCGACTTTCTAGGTTTTAGCAAAGGAACAATTCTCGCTCGTTTCCATGAGTTAGGTACCTCTCCATCTGTCCATGGTTCGTTAAACAAGTTTAGTAGCCAGTATTTAACATCTGGGGCCATATAGATTAAAAAGGCATATTTGATGCCATCCGGACCAGAGGCACGAGTTGGGTTTTAAAGACGCAAGCGCTGCGTCAAGTTCCCTTAAGGTAAACAGATCGTCAAGACAATTATCAAACTTAGCGGGCGCGCCACCTTTATATAGTCGAGTGACCCTAGGCAGTCGACTATTTGCTGGTTGGGTTATGCTTGCTGTGAGCAAAACGCAGAATTGATTCGCTATAGTTTTTTGAGGGCACTTCATTGATAATGAAAGTGTCCGAAATGGGTGATATTGTTGGGGAGGTGTTTTGGGTCCCCTCGGCATTTTCCATATTATACTGAGTGGTTTTCGAGGATTTATGTCTGTACAAAACCCTGGTATCGGCGTTGGCCAAGTTTATCTAAATGACGACTTATCTTTTTCTGTATCCTTTTTGCCGCTCGAAGATCCTCCTTAAGTTTAGATCGCCTAGCGCGCCGTTTTTGCCTACCGTCGTATGCCCAGAGATGTTCATACTCAGCATCGATCACTGTTCGATGAGCTGAAAGTTTGTAACTGTGCATTGATTATTTTGCAGAACACATAATTGCCCTCTACTATTCGCGGAGGCTTTTTATTGCTTTGTTTTTCATCGTCTCTTCCAATTCGAACCAATTCACTCGCTGGATTATGTTGCCATTTTGTTTCTTGACGAAATCATGAATTATTGTGTAGGTTGCGATATGATCACTCCGCGCGTTTCTGCATCTGTGAACCAGGTAACAGATGATGCCGAGCTCGATGGCACGATGGTCAAGCCACTTGACCCGTGTATATATGGGGACTTCCATCATTCAGGATAAATAAGTTATGGACGTCAGCTCTATCAGTCATCTCCACGAGGAGTCGTTCGAACACTACCCCATAGATGGTGATGCGCATTGAAATTGCCAGTTATAATGTAAGGTGGGGGTACTCGTATTTAGAATGTTTTATAGACGTTGTCTCTTAAACTTCCATTTGGCCAATTATTGCGAACGAGAGCTTATCGTCTAAGATTGTAGCACACGCGTACTCGTTGTCCTCGTGAGGTGGAATGACACGTGGCACGTACGTGAGCTCTCTGCTGATGAATAGCCTGGCTCGGCTTTCCCCCGCAATACGCGATGAATCAAGTTTTTGTACGCTAACAATCCTAGATTCTGGGGTAACTTTGATTCACATATCACTACTATAGGACATTTATACTTGAGTGCTAACTCACGGAAATCAGATAGTCGGGATCTTAACTCCTTGGCATTCCATTGAAATATTGTTTGACGACATGATGGCGCTTAAGACAAGGACAAAGGGGGAGACTAGACAACACGGAGTGCTCCCCTTTTGTCCTTGTCTTAAGCGCCATCATGTCGTCGAATTCCCAGTACCAACTAGCCCAACAATCTGCATTAAAATATTGTCGCTGCCTTTTATATAAGGCTGGGTATCAATTAAAAGTTTTAACCCGATTAATCGCCACCCTTTAATATATTAATTAATTGATTAATCGGCGTCGTTTATTTTTATGCAAAATATTACAAAAGTATTTTGTTTGTTGAATAAGTGATAAACGGTGCAATTTACAACTTAGATTATGAGTATACAACTTCGATAATGAATTAAGAACAGTATCAGAGACCTTTCACAAAAATATTACTTTTTTCTGTGTGAGGCAAAGAGGTTAGTTGATATTCCCTGGAAAAAACGACCTCCCTTCATTGTTCACAATAGTCTCTGCTGCGCTAAACAGACAATCAAACGACACTGAAATGGCCGGGGACATGTATAACCTCAGCACTTAACTGAAGTTACAAATATATCGCCCCTACAGTTTACTTTAATCTAAAACTTGACCTTAAGTTTGCCCTTCGTAAAGGTGTACTCGTCCACGTCTGCCTTATGGAAGTGTTTAATTTTAACGTTTTTTTTGGTTCGTCAAAATTTTACCGATTAACCAGTTAAAAAATTTAATCGCGATTAAAGCATTAATCGATTAACCGATAGGTTAATCGATCGATTGCCCAGCCCTGCTTTTATATATGTTCCATTACGTGGGACCTTGTTTTCTACAGATTTAAGGTCAATTTTACGATATTAGGTGTTCCAAAGCAGAAAAATCCTTAACTTCAGTGAGCTTGTTGGCATCTGGTGACGTTTGCAGTATGGCTTCAAGAGCCACAAAAACATTGGGTTCAAAAGTTTGGTAATATCACCTTATTGATCGATTCAAGTCGTGGCAAATGTGAAGCTTGATGAAATTTTGGTGGCCTGTAGTTTTTAGATGGTTGAAAATTGCCCGATGCACGACGTGCTGTCGAGCTTGGTGCTGCTATAGACGGTCCTTGTTTTGGTTCTTTGGGGGTGTTTTCTCGAGCCTCCTTGATAATACGCGGCTTGCCCATTTTCGTTGGACGAATTCAGAAGGCTGGAATATGTGGTCGGCTGTCTTATTGAGATTAACGCGACTCAGATACTTGAACAACTTCAGGATTTGGTGACGGTGCACGGCGCGTTGGATGTCTACCGTTCAGCATATTTGAACAAAATGCTGCAGAAGCTGCTTGTTTCCGTGAACACCCTGATAATTTCGCCGGATGATTTCCGCCACAATTAACGCAATTAACGCCACAATGTCATTGTATCGCACAAAAAAAATTCGAATGAAAAGGAAGGATGACTCTGCAGTATCATCTCCCATTTTCATTTGAAAATATGTTATATCAATATGTTTTCAATGCCTCCGGTTTTTATAAGAACATCTGTTTTCGTGCGGGGTTATCAGTCGATTTTTAAAAAGCAGAAATTGCTCGCTTTCACGCTTTCTTTGGTAGCCAAAGGAAAAATTAAAAAGATTTTTTAAAAATCGACTGATAACCTCGCACGAAAATTTACGAACATTGTATCACGCAGAATGCTCCCGGAGGACGGTATGCCTCCTGGTACTGTGTGGCGTCACTTTGCTCGACAAACAGGTTACAGCTCTGCACTCCATAGGCGGCGTTAAAGTCACCGCCCACGATGCCATGAGTGTAATATATATCTATGGTCGGCTAAATAATGTCCGGTTATCAGTCGATTTTAAAAAGCAAGAAATTGCTCGCTCCGCTTTCTTTGGTAACCACCGATGCGCAAGACGTATCAATTCCGTACAAATCTTATTAGACCAACTGGGACAGCGCTCTGGAGTGTGTACAGTCAGCCGTAAAGAGTTGAGCTCGCACGTGGCTAAGTTATGCAGTTACAGAACAAATATATATATATAAACCTAATATCAATTTTTTACAATGCATCATTGCTTGTCGCACAAAAAAAAAATTCGAATGAAAAAGGAAGATGACTACTGCGGTATCATCTCCCGTTTTCATTTGAAAATGATATGTTGCGTCAATGTAGCATTTTTTACAAATGCACTCGGTTTTTATGAGCATGTTTTCGGTGCAGGAGTTATCAGGTCGATTTTTAAAAGCAAGAAATTGCTCGCTCAAAAACGCTTTCCCAGGTAACCACCGATATGCCAGGCGTATCAGTTCCGTACAAATCTTGTTGAGACCAGCTGGGACAGCTGGCATCTGGAGTATGTACAGTCAGCCACGTACAAAAAAGATTGACTCGCACGATGAGCTTTAACGCTGCCTATGGAAGTAATGACAGGTATATCCGCGAACATGCTCTGCCAAACATGTTGCCCCCATGCTCGAACGGGACCGGAATTTCTGTCTTAGCTGAGATTAACGCGACTCAGATGCTTGAACAACTTCAGGATTTGGTGACGGTGCACGGCGCGTTGGATGTCTGCCGTTCAGCATGGCTCAGCAAAATGCTGCAGAAGCTGCTTGTTTCCGTGAGACACCCTGATAATTTCGCCGGATGATTTCGCGCCACAATTAACGCAATTCGTTTACGCTCTTGTTGGTGCAGTCGCTAGCAACAATGTGGTCCAGCACATACCTTGCAGCGTTTGAGCACACCCACGCAGTACTTCGCAACATTGCCCTATTTTTGACATTTGAAGCACTGCACGAATGGCCCGAAGTATTCCTCGACTGGATGGCTGAGTGAATCCAAGAAACTTACTCTTGAGTATTGGCCGATGCTCAGCAAGCCTGAAGAGCCTCGATTGCTCCCATCCTCCCCTTCCGATAATATTCGGTTGCCGTTGGACGCAGATGTTACGTCGTTGTCAAGTAGGTACCTCGAGCAGTGCAGAGTGGGAGTATTCAAGAGGAACGGTCGTTGATTTCCCAGATTCTTTGTGAATACGTCTCAGGCACGTGGGCGGTGACTTCCCAACGCTGCCTATGGAGTGCAGAGCCAGTAACTTGTTTGTCGAGCAACAGTGATGCCACATGTACCAGGAGAGGCTACCGTCCTTGACCAATTCTGTGCGATGCCAATGTTCCTCGCAGTTACTGCAAAGAATATCATTTGCTACTCAGTTAGGGTTTGCCTTCTGAAATGACTTGGTTGCCGTGTAGGTTCCCAGATCGCTGGGATGCCAGTTGGTCTGCAACTACTTTCGGTAAGTTACGGCTGTGAACGAAGGTGATGAGTCCTGGTCGTCGCGCGTCCTCCTCGAAGAGTGTGATGATGACTCGTCATTCTTTGCAGGTGCCTGCTTTGTGCGTGCTCGTTGGTGGGCTGGGGTCGCTCTTGTTGGTGCAGTCCTTGTATAACAATGTGGTTCCAGCGCATACCTTGCAGCGGTGAGAACCCCTGCGGTACTTCCGCAACATTGCCCTGCTACCGACATTTGAAGCACTGCACAAATGACCCGAAGTATTCCTCGACTGGATGGCTGGTGAATCCAAGAAACACTCTTGGTATTGGCCGATCTCAGCGAAAGCCTGAAAGAGCCTCGATGCTCCCCATCCTCCATACCGATAATATTCCAGTTTGCCGTTGGACAGATGTTGCGTCGTTGTCGATGTAGGTACTTGCTGGTGTACTGTTTGATTTACTGCGAGGGTGCGGGTCCTACCAAGATGATGTCGACCCTCGCGCAGCGCGTCAGAGAGTTCGCGCGTTTTCGCTGGTGGCGCGCTGCAAGCTGCCGCCATCTGATGCAAAAAGCGCTGTCGCTCAGCTTTGTGTATCGGATTCCCAGCGATATCTCTTCAGCGCTGTCATTCATTGTTGCGTTGTGTATCGTTGCTGATTCATTCCAGCTCCGGAATTGATACGCCTGGCATATCCGGTGGTTACCAAAGAAAGCGTGAGCGAGGCAATTTCTTAGCATTAAGAATCGATAGCCTGATAACCTCGCGCAGCGAAGGCGTGCTCGCAAAAACCGAAGGCATCCGCATCGGTCTGTTGCAGCATTTATTTTTTCGCGCAAATTATGTAGTGTACTGGAGGCCTTCAACCCTGCCCGCAGAGGCGTTTTGTTTCACGAACAACAGTTGCTTTTGTGGTTTTTAAGCCAATGGTCTCATCGAACGCTTCCACGATGCTGTTTGACGTACAGCCCATCATCTCATTAGACCAGCGGTAGGACAGCCTCTGGAGTATGTACAGTCAGCCGTAAAAGATTGGCTCGCACGTGAGCCCCAACGCTGCCTATGGAGGTAATGACAGGTATATCCGCGAACATGCCTCCAAACATGTTTACTTATACTCGAACGGGACCGGAATTTCTGTCTTATTGAGATTAACGCGACTCAGATACTTGAACAACTTCAGGATTTGGTGACGGTGCACGGCGCGTTGGATGTCTACCGTTCAGCATATTTGAACAAAATGCTGCAGAAGCTGCTTGTTTCCGTGAACACCCTGATAATTTCGCCGGATGATTTCCGCCACAATTAACGCAATTCGTTTCGCTCTTGTTGGTGCAGTCCTTGTAACAATGTGGTCCAGCACATACCTTGCAGCGTTGAGAACCCCTGCAGTACTTCGCAACATTGCCCTATTTTTGACATTTGAAGCACTGCACAAATGACCCGAAGTATTCCTCGACTGGATGGCTGGTGAATCCAAGAAACACTCTTGGTATTGGCCGATCTCAGCGAAAGCCTGAAGAGCAACGACTTTCAGATGGTTGCTCTTCGATGCTCCCATCCTCCTTCCGATAATATTCAGTTTGCCGTTGGACAGATGTTACGTCGTTGTCAAGTAGGTACTCGAGCAGTGCAGAGTGGGAGTATTCAAGAGGAACGGTCTTGATTTTTCCCAGATTCTTTGAATACGTCTCGGGCACGTGGGCGGTGACTTTAACGCTGCCTATGGAGTGCAGAGCCAGTAACTTGTTTGTCGAGCAAAGTGATGCCACATGTACCAGGAGGCTACCGTCCTTGTTAATTCTGTGCGATACAATGTTCTCCTGTGTTACTGCAAGAATATCATTTGCTACTCAGTTAGGGTTTACCTTCTAAAATGACTTGGTTCGTGTAGGTTTCCAGATCACTGGGATGCCAGTTGGTCTGCTCTTTCGGTAAGTTACGACTGTGGAAGGTGATGAGTCCTCGTCGTCGCCGTCCTCCTCGAGAGAGTGTGATGATGACTCGTCATTCTTTGCAGGTGCCTTTCTGTGCGTACTCGTTGGTGGGCTGGGATCGCGATGCTGGCCTCGTTAGGATGGTCGTTTGCAGTCGAGCGGTCCATTGCATTGTCGTTCCTTGGCTGGTGCCAAGATTGGGATCGGGATCTGGTAGTCGATTGTCGCGGTGACAGAACCTGTCAGCTAATGGTCGCATTTTGCAGCTCATGGCGGAACGTCGTTTATCATTCCCGGCCAGCGAGGCGTCGGAATGCACTATCGCCAATAGCGGCGGTTTCAGATCTGACGGGTCAAATAAGAAATAATTTGATAATTTGATCCAGGCACTTCTTCTTTTCCGCTTCAAAATGGAAGCGCCCATGTGGTGGAGGGTGAAAAGGTCTATATAACATCTTCTGGAGGAGCGTGCTCAACGTCGATGTATGAAGGAAAAAACAAAAAGGAGCGACTGGATCCAAACTGCCAGCAACGGGCAGCAGTGCCGGTGCGAAAACGAGGTGCATGGACCATTCCCCCTTTATCAAAACTCACGTATTTTTTGTGAATACAGTGCATACACTTTTTCATATTTTTCTCCCTAACGAATTTATCAGAAAAGGTTGGTGCCGAGACCCGGAAGAAAAATAGTAGACGCTTCTATGGACACTGTCAAAAAGGCTCGAGGTACACCTAACCACTTCTTATGAGTTGTGAATGCGAAAGCATGAATGTCGTCCTTCGCGCCGCGGCCGCTTCTGATTCTCTCGGCACCGGGGACACTTTTGATCCTCTTGGCGCCGCGGCCGCTTCTGATCCACTCGGCGCTACGGGCCCGCGCCGGTGCAGAAAAGGTCGAGGCGCCGAGAGGATCAGTGGGCGCCTCGGCCGTTTGTGCTCCGGCGCGAGCACGCAGCGCCATAAGGTGGCGCTAATTAAAACTGACGCGCGGCGGCTTCATATCACTGCCGCTTTGCGTGGCTTTCTGCGTGATTTGAAAACCGGGATGCCTCAAATCGCGGCTTCGGGAATTTATCTGTCGTTTTGGCGCGGCTGATGACGCCGACTCGTTCCATGGGACAGTTAATGCTTTCGCAATAAAAGACGCATAAGAGATATAGGCCTCTGTGACCAAGCTCGTCCTGAGATCATCTCGGTTCTGGAGTGAACCTCCACTTCCAGAAGGTTAAAAAAAGTAGTGCTTCCTTCTAAAAAAAAGTCATGACAAGCAAAGATCGCAGATATCATATACGTGGCCGAGATTAAAGCCTGAAGTGCAATCTTTCGCTGTTTACGAAGGGTCAATACAATACCAAAATAATAGCTGACTGATTATTACTAGAACGACAACAAAAGGGAATCAAAACAGATAATTAACGTTTACTCCATAAAAACAAAAATTATGAAGAAAAATGGAAGACGTTTACAAATTTCTGAAATGCGCAATTAGAGCATATCTCTTGAGGAAAAGGAGGGGAGGGTACGAGGGAGGGTATGCCCATTTTCCTCCTCCGTACCTCTCCTCTGTCCTCCTCCTCCCCTCCTCCTCTCCTCCCCCTCTACTCCTACCCTCCTTTCCTTCTGCTCCTCCTCCTCTCCTCCGCTTCCCCTCCACCTTTCCTCCTCCTCGTCCTCCTACATACCCTCTCATCCTCCTTCTCCGTACCCTCCCCTCCTCCCACAGTTTCCCCGCTAACTTTAGCTGAAAACTTGACGCCACGTCACCTTAACACCAATTCAGTTTCCTCCCTAACTTTAGTGGGGAAAATGACGTCGCATGACTTTGCGTCATGTCACCTAGAAACAAATTCAGGTTCTCCGCTAGATTTGGCAGAAAAATTGACATCACGTGACCTCAAGAGCAATTCAATTCTCGCTAGATTTAGCGGGGAGTCGATTTGGTGTTGAGGTCACGTGAAGTCAATTTTCACGCTAAATTTGGCGCGGTTACGCCGATGCCGACGGCGACGCCGACGCGCGAAACACGAAAACTGGAGCCTAAAGGCCCGTTCACACACTTGCGTTCCGGAGCGACCACTATGCTTACGAACGAATTCAACCGCTGCGACTTCAAAGACAACTGTGCGCGACGTTTACACACATGCAACCATACGAATCAACAGCCAATGAGAAACGAGCTTCAGCTCTTGCTCCTAGCCAATAGTAAGCAACCCAGCTACGCTTACAAACATGGCGGACGGTTTCCAACCCGACGCGAAATCCCCACCGGAACAGCCGGAGGTGTCGGCTACTGCGTACAGTCACGAAGATCTGCTGTGCCCCTACAATAGCTGTGTAAAGGCTGGTTCAGACATCTGAAACGAACCCGTTATCCACGACTGCGTCCGTTGTGACGAGAGCGACCGCTCTGCGCCGCGCATACACTCCTGGAACCGCTCCCACAAGCGCTGCGGGTCGGCAGCACGGCGACCGCCTCTCCGCCGCCGTCAGCTGTTTCAGCGGTGCCTCTAAAAGAAAGGGACGCGCTGCCACTCGCTTGCGTAACAAAAAATAAACAGACCGTCTTCTTTCACCTTAAACTTTTTTTTTCAGAATACGCTTGCAGGGTAGTGCATTAAAAAAGAAAAAGATACAGTACGCCGTCTTGCACGGTCACGACTTTAATACACGACTTTGCCAACAGTACAAATCTCGCCACACGCCTTTTCTACGATCATAAAAGACGATGTAATTTTAGCAGCGATACAGCAACGTAGAAATATAGTTTCGTGATCAGATAGACGTTGCGAGCGTTCGGGATTGCTAACACTAATCACCTTTCTCAGGTGATGAAAATTCGCATCCTTTATACGGTACGCACCAGTAATGCCTTGAACTTGAGCACACGCATGGAATGCGCCAAAAAAGGATTCCGGGCGATGTTCGAGGACACGAATGCTAAGAAAGCACCACTGTAGTCGAAGTAAACAAACACGACGGCACGGGCATTTCTGCTGTCTTGAGAGTGCCGCCACGAGATGGCCGCACGAGTAGGTGGATCTTCCCTTCTAGTACGTGCTGGGTTTTCATAACGACACACGACGCAAATTCACGGTCAAGGATAGCGCTTTTACGGGGGACGATGAGCTTCCACCACGCCGTCCACGTCGACGATCACCACCGACGCCATGTTTGCAAATAGAAGGAGCCCGGCACGACCGGCATGCAACGCGCGCGACCGAGCTCTCCTCGACCTGTGATTGGTCTGTCGCTCCCGTCGTTCCCGAACGTAACGAAAAAGTTCAGCCCGGCTCAACTCCTTGCTTTGCGAACGAACACGAACGAAACGACCGTTCGGCGCTTCGTTGCTATGGTAACTCGTTGTTCCAATCGGTTGCATTCGTTCGTAAGCATAGTGGTCGCTCCGCACGCCGCACGCACCTGTGTGAACGGGCCTTAAAGGGTATTCACACGAGGGAGAAATCCCGGGGATTTCTCCCCGACACGCGCGCATCACGAGATGAAAACGCGAGGCTTTTGCACATCGCAAAGCCTGACGTTTTCGTCGTGGGATGCGCGTGCCGGGAGAAATCCCCGGGATTTCTCCCCGGCACGCGCGCATCACGAGATCAAAACGCGAGGCTTTTGCACATCGCAAAGCCTGACGTTTTCGTCGTGGGATGCGCGTGCCGGGGAGAAATCCCCGGGATTTCTACCTCGTGTGAATAGCCCCTTTAACAGCAGTGCTCTAAAAACTGGTAACTAAAGATAGAGCTGAAGGCGACTCTAGAAAACATGACGGGGGCTTAAAGGTGGCATAAAAAATGTTCCGATGATGGTTTTTATTTTCTTGTGGCATATTTTACTCCTGCCGAGGAAAGGGTTAAATAGAGTACAACTATTTTCACGATTTGTGTTTAAATGAACAAACGCTCAGCCTTTTGCTGATAATCCGGATAATCGTACGCGCGAATTATCCTCGTGTCGCGAGTTTGTAATACTGAAACGCTGAGGGGAAATTGTGGATCCTAACGTAGATCTTAGGGTACGAAAATATTAGTGACTGCATAGTTTAGACGTTTGAGGGTGCAAATACGTGACTATACCCGTTGTGACCTCAAAAACTGTAGTAAAAAAATGACACCCTCCTCAAGAAGTATTACTAATTTCCCCCTTCATGCGGAGAAATAAGATTTATTTAAGTGATTTCTAGATCAGGTATACGTTATCTTATCAAGACATACACGTTCCAAGGAACAAAAGCATTGCCTTTTCCTCCGATAAGCAAATCTCGTAAGAACTACTTCGCGCCACGTATGAACAATGCGCAAAACTTCCTTTTTCTTGAGGTAAAAACGGGTATAGTAAGGATCAAGGAACATGTTCTGGGTGAGACTACTGATATGAATTGTCTAGAAGTTAATCTTCACTTACTTCCGGTACAGGGCCTGAGTTCCTCAAGAACCACATTCCGAGGCCGGACCACGCCATCTTTCGAAGAGTAGAACGTCTTGATGCGTTCCATGTCGCTTAGAATGACTACTTTGACCATCCCAATTTTTACCCTGCAAAATAAATCATTTAAATGTTAAAAGTAAGAAAAAGACGGCAGTTATAAGCGAAATAAAAGTTCAGTGTGAGTATATAAAGCTTAATTTTGAGTTTTTAAAGATGTCTGTTGATGCTGAATCAATGTGCCGAACACAACAAATTTTCTCTCTGTGGCAGTCTGAATTTTACGTTATGAAGTATTGATAGTACGCTTGTTAGCGTGTATTAAAACTAATTGATATTAGTTACTAATTTTTGAACATTATAGAGCAAGGTGTCCACAATATATCGTGGTTCAGGTGTATGGTGAACTAAGGCCTCACCTTCAGCTTTCTTATAACTCATATACTCTTCTGACAACCATTTTTCCGCATAGTATTCTGTTTGCACGATTGCCTTGAATTATGCGCTCATTGTGAACCTAAGTAACCTCTATAAAACGTGACTCCAGAGTACACAGTATAACAAAGCCGGTACACGATTTCCTACCTGGTGTTTCTATTGGTCTGCTATTTCGTTTTATTCCTATATCAGATTTCACCTTAACCAGATTGCCTGGCCTGCGGAAGAAATTCCAGCTGCCTCGATGACTTCGGGATTGTTGAATCACCGGCGGCGTTAACGGTCAAACATCAAGCAACTTAGGCGGGCTTTGGCACTCCTAATTCTAAAACTTTTTGTTTGGCAAACTGCTGGCAATCACCGTTGGGTGTCGCATTTAAAATCTTCATGGAAGCCCTAGAACAGCAAAGGAAAAAATTAAATCGAACATAAAGTCTCGCGTGAGCCGATGATATTCGTTGTCAAATTCTACGTTTCTTGTCTTTTATGACTCCACCAAACACAAGGTATGCACATATCTTGCCATGCACATATCTTGCCTTCTCAGAGAAGCCGAAGACGCATTAAATTTTAGTTCGAAGATCTTTTTACCATAATAACTCATATTATCTTTTCATTAGAGTTATTGCCATTCAATATCAATTTATTGGAAGCCAATAGAAGCTATTCACATTTTTATAAACCAGATAGGGAAACTTCACATGGATTCAGTGCGGTCCTACTGCCGTGACCATTGGCTTCGGAACTTTTTTCAGGGGCGGGAGGGGGAGAGAAATGCTGCCGTCATCTTTATAATACTTCTATAATATTTCTTTGTTTCCTCTCCAGGGAGCGGATGGGCAAGGACAAAAAGCTGCATTCAGCAACTTGACGAGGTTCCTGCCCCGATACGAACAGCCTAGAGAACAGTGATGACATGTTTCATAATCACTCATTTGCCAAAAAAGAATTGAAACAACAAATATAAAACTATACACATACAATAAAAACGAAGCAGTGGTCAACCAAAACGTGTGGGTTAAAATTTGTTAGTGAGTGGCAATGAACGTCATAAACAGGGATATTATGTGGAACTTGGTGACAACTTCAGGTATGACGTGATATTGAATCAATCCGTTTAGTAAGTGAGGTAGATTGTGTCTTGTTCATTAATCTCCATATGTTGTACGAGATGTTGGCACAAACCATGGTTCTGCATGTCGTGCATTATAGCTTGTGAGGTGCTTGTTTAGATAAAAAAATTCAATTATGAAGGTGCTGTTTGTGAGTAGGGCAGATCTGTAAAGGCACGTGAGTCTGAGTTTGTAAAGGAAATATATATTTAGGATGTTTAACTGCTGAAAATAATTAGCAGTGCTCTCATTCCATGCGAGATTTGCAATTATTCTAATCGAATTTTTCTGAGCACTAAGGAGGTTAAGTATGTTATGTTTAGTAGTTGTTCCCCATATTAGATGACAATATGTTAGGTGAGGAACGACAAGACCATTGTAAAACGTTTTTTAATATTGCATGTAGGCTGTATTTGTGTTTGTTTATCAGGCTCTTTATTCTATTAATATTTGTGCGGATGTGAATAATATGAATGTCCCATGTGAGGTGTTCGGTAAAATGAACGCCCAAGAATTTTATTTCACTTACAACTTCTATTTTCTTGTTGTCTAGCTGAAGATATGTTGTCCTACAAATTCATTTATTTCTGAGTCTAAAGAAAATCGCTTTGGTTTTATTAGGGTTTATTTGCAGACAATTTGCGTCCAAGTATCTTTGCGAATTCATAAAATTTCGAATATGATGATATTTTTATTATCCTCGTATTCGTTTATTTACTTGAGGGTTTGAATAGGCCTTATTTCGTGTGGTTAGCTTGCATTCGCGTACTCAAGTAACATTTTTCTTTGAAACTTCTAAGCTCAGTGAATGCACTTCTTGTCAGCAAGTACTTGCAAACCGTATGGGGCAAACACTACTTGAACGTAGCCACACTCTGCAGGTACCCAAAAACGATTCTCCCGTAGAAAAGGCGGAAGTCCAGGGGAAACCAGTTCAATCAGGGAAGTGATATATTCGAAATATTTATCACTTTCTCGACGACAAGAGCTTTAGGTGGACGGTTAGTGTTTCATATCCGTACTTGTTGACTTGTGCCTTCTTCTCAAAAAGCTTGCAACACATGTGGCCAAATTACTCATTTATTGTAATTAAATTACTTTACTGATTACGTCTCTAAAATGAGTGAAATGTAATTAAATTACATTACAAATTACCACTACAGGGAAGAAATAAATTAAAATTACAAATTACCGCATAAAAGTAACGAAATTACTTTCAAATTACTGTTTCATATATTTTAAAAGAGGAGCTAAACAAAAAGAAGGAAAGAAAGCACTCTGCTCTGCATTTGCAAAGTAACAACGGTCAACCCTACACCACGCCAGGGGACAAAACCAAAGACAGATAAGGCGAACCAACAATATCATGCCCGCCCAAACCGAACCGACTGACCCTGGGTCTGTCTGTGTTGTGGGTTCACGTTTTTCCGAAATACCTACTGCGCACGCTGTCAATCCCCGGATGCGTCTGGGTTCGGATTGCCTTGCTATTGATTATTCCTGTGGGCTGTGTCTTTGCGTGACCTTCGGCCTCGGGGCAAGACAATCTTCAAGGGGGACAAAAACCATGTTTGGGGAAGCCTATTCTTGGTCACAGCAACACAAACCCAGCAGGATTTAGTTGGCACGACCCTCCAGTCCGACCTAGAGTGCCTTCAAGAAACGCGCACATAAAATCACCCAGTCCGACCGTCACACGAGCCAGCGGCCAAAAAAACAAAGACCGCATTTGTCGTTTTTTTAGTTTTTTTAAAGAAGCTTTATTTTTTTTGCAATTGCAAGAACTGTTTTCTTTTTGTTCCTTTCCGCGGGCAAGTAAAAAACAAAACATACCTGATATATCCGAAAAGTAATTACGATTATAATTAGAATTACCGCCACTAGGGTAGTAGCCAGAGATGTCAGAAAGTCAAGCGGGAGGCTGCGGGCGCACAACAGCTGTTTTTGCGCGCGTTCTGCTGTGCGTCGGTACCCATGCTTGACGCGATCCAAATGAAATGGGCGCCATGAAAGGGACGCACCATTTGGGATTTCGCCACGTATGCGAAAACATTTGAATATTTTTATCACTTGCAAAAATTATTTTCGCAATCAAACTATGCTTGTAAGAAGGGTTCGACTATATTTTGTTTCAAAACCACCTCGGTGGCTCTTAAGTGGCAATGACATTAAAACCAAACACGAAATATTAAAACGTCTCACTGTCTTTGAGCCAACGCGCTAGCCCATGAATTCATATTTGTGTGGGGTGATATACCGGCCGAAGTACCCACAATCTGATGGAGACATTATGATATTTCGGTTGCAAGTCAAAAGATCTCCAGTCTGTCAAAATAAACCCGCAATTCTTTTTTATTGGGGCGTGTTAGGTGATTTTTGTTGGTTTCACTCGTAAAACCCTGAAATCTGAATATTTGCTTTGCTTTACCTTAGTTCGGAGCTCAGCCAACGCTACGGGATGATGAAGCCACCGAAGCAGCGCCAAGAGCCCGAGGTCAAGCAGTTTGTTCTCTTTCTGTGCCTGTGCGGTCGGGCTAAACTAGAGCCACTATACAGGGTGTTTCACGAAAGGTGGACAAATTCGATATTGCGAAAACTACTCGTCGCACCAAAAAAAGGCTTGTGTCGTTTTGGTCCCGGGCCAGGGGCCTATTTAGGAAAATTATTGAAGTCCGAGATAATTATATTGTTAATTATTTTTGCGTAATTAACTTTTTTAATATTGGGTTTAAGGGCATGGTTTCAATTAGAAAATTGCTCAGCATCATAAATAAACACTAAATCAACAAATTGCAGAACGATAGAAGGCACGCGAAGCATTTAACGGCTTTCTGAAAAACCGTACAAATTCGACGGGTTTTTCAGTTTCGATTTGTTATCGGAGCGCATCTCGGCCCCGGCGGCACCGCGCCCCGTGGAGAGATAGTGCAACCAGCCTCTGCTGCGTCGCGCGATGACAGCGCAGCAGAGGTTGGATGCACTATCTCTCCACGGGGCGCGGTGCTGCCGGGGCTGAGATGCGCTCCGATAAGAAACCGAAACTAAAAAAACCCGTCGAATTTGTACGGTTTTTCAGAAAGCCGTAAAATGCTTCGCGTGTCTTCTATCGTTCTGCAATTTGTTGATTTAGTGGTTTTTGATGACGCTGAGTAATTTTGTAATTGAAACTATGCCCTTAAACCCAATATGAAAAAAAGTTAATTACGCAAAAATAATTAACAATATAATTATCTCGGACTTTAATAATTTTCTTAAATAGGCCCCTGACCCAGGACCAAAACGACACAAGTCTTTTTTTGGTGCGGCGCGTAGTTTTCGCAATATTGAATTTGTCCACCTTTCCTGAAACACCCTGTATAAGCTAAGCTTCATACACATCTTGGTGCTTAAAATGATGCTTGTCAGTTATCTGAAGCTTTATTTGAAATCACAAGAAACGCTTTCGCGTCCTCCACAAATGTTTGAACAGCTTGCGACAAAGCAAAGGAATATTACGTGAACTTCCTAACACCGAAACTAATGCTGATGAAGTCGCACTTTTGAATCAGGACGATCGGCAGTGGTGTTTACTTTGTACTAGCCACCAAGATGGCGGCGTTGACAAAAATATCGGGAAAGAGAGTGCCATTACTCTAAGCGTAGCGCATTTGGTTTAGCTCACTAGGCTAAACTAAAGCCCCTTCATGTTTCAAAAGTAGCGCAAGGTGTGTCAATGCACGAGGCACGTGCAACGTGCAGCCCTTGGGAAGATCATGGCGGCACAGCGCAGCACCGATACAGTGTACTAATAATTGGGGTTGTGGGGATATTTATACAGCGAGTCGTTGGTCAGCCATTTTAAAGTTGCGACGAGTCACTCACTGTAGATGAGCAATTTAGCCAGTCCGGTACAACCGCTAGCCTGGGGTCTTTAACGTGCACCACGCAGTAGTGATACACGACCGCACGCCGGTACGGTGCTCATCCAGATCGAAACGGGCAGGGGTGGGGATTGAATGCAGGATCCCTGGGTTCTGCAGCGCGAGCTTTCGCTCCACGTGCTCCGAGCTAGTGTGCGCTAGCCCCAAGCATTCTAGTACACTGTAGCACTGAGCTAGATTTCAGACGCCATGCTCTTCCCAGGAGTGGCGCGCGGCACGTGTCTCGAGCATTTCCACGACAATGAATGGCGCCACATTTAGCAGGATAGAGGGGCTTTAGGCTAAACTAGAGCCACTGTATATGGCTCTATAGTCTGTTTCATACTTAGCGTGCAACGCTGTCAAAGCTACTGGCGCGAGCGCGTGGCTTCATCTATGGTTTTGTTTGCGCGTGAACGCGTGCAAATGATCAACGAGATCAAGCCCCCAGCTCGCGCCAGTCGCTTTGACAGCGTTGCACGCGAAGCATGAAACCGAGTATAGGCTAAACCAAGTCCGGTGGGGGATCGTTGGCCGAGTGTGTTGTGGCGCCGCAGATCGGAGCACGTGGAGAAATGCTCGAGCGCGAGCTCCTTTCAAAGCACGGAGCTCACGCTGCAGAACCTCTAGGAACTAAAGCCTATTGACCTGTTTGCGTTGGTCTTTCAAGTAACGTCAAATGTGCCAGTGCACGAGGCCCGTGGCTCGAGGCCCTTAGAGGAAAATGGCTGCGCAGAACTAAAATTACTGGCCCTTGGAAGCGAATGGCCTCGGAGCACCCGCTCGTGGCACGTGTCTAGTGCGTTTCCACAACAGTGGGGGCGGTACTTGTAAAAACGCATTTATCAAGGGGCTTTAGCAGAGACCCTGGGTTCTGTCGCCCATCTGCATCCTGCCGTTGTGCGATCTTGTATCACATATACTGCGTGATGTACGTTAAAGACCCCGAGCTAACAGTTGTACTGCACTGGCTAAATTTATAATTTGCAACGGGTACCAATGTCGCCCTACGAAACTCCTGCTCTCTAAAAAACTAAAATCTAATTTCGAATGCGCCGTTATTTTGCATTTTAATGTGCGTTCGCGTTCGCGTGTTCGGGTTTTTTTTTTTGTCTACATCTTTCATTATGCGGCTCTTATGATGAAGCAGGGTATAGTAATCGGACTTCTGGAAAAACTATATTACTAAGAAAATAGCACGTTAACGCAAAAGACAAAAAAAGTAGGCGCACTCAATAAAAAAAAATGAAATAGTAGCATTGATTATAATTGTGTTTTAAAAGGTTCGAGCGCATCAAAGGCTATAAAGCGAGCTTCATGCTTCGAAGAGTGCGCTTGTTCACATGAAGAGTAGTTCAGGGAAGCATGCTCGCGCTTGTAAGTTCCGCTTCGCTAGCATGATAAAACCAAATACTTTACTGGCAAAATATTTAGTGAAACAAAGCTTACCTTGTGTATACGTGAAATGCCCTCAGTTTTCACGTGAATTCACACTTGTTTATCATTATTTAGTATCCCACTGCGATTCAGCTAGCACTCTTTTGTGTGCAACATGCATTAGAGACGAAGGTAACCCAGGAGCAATCTATTTCGCTCCTGGGTTACCTATGCTACTTGCCACGTGTGCCACACTCAATACAAAATATTCTACACTTCACATGTGGCCGCTTGTGTGAGTAAACAATGTTGTTTGTCAAGAACAACGGCTATTGTATGAAATCACGTAGGAAAAACTCGTTCTAAGCACGCGACCATCCGCATGCAGTGAATACGCATAATCGGTGCCGAGATGATTGGTAGCTGTCAGCAGGTGGATTTTTTCTATCAACCCAGAGTTAGAATGTTTCCTTCTTTCTGTTGTAAGCGATCAGGAGACAACTTACACCAAATTTGAGGGTAATAAAGTACTATGAAGATTCAAAAGCAACGTCCTGAGCAGAATATGTTTACAAGCTTTAGCTTTTGATCCACCCTTAACTTTCGATACTCTCAATGCTAGTGTAAAATATAGCGCAATTTTAGTCTTCATCAACGTACCATGTGCGTGCTTACACTATATTTTATACATCGTCAAACTCTACCCGTTTGCATATTTTTCATTTTTGCACACCGCTACTTGCGCGCATAAATCACCAAATTAAGACTGGTCTATTGCTTAAACTCTCTGCAAAAGCTATCCACAAACCAAGAATCTTTGCCGGCCAGTCACTAAATTTATCACTGAACTCGTTTAAAACTAATTCTTACGATTTATTGCTGCGAGTTAATTATGATTATGATTATGATAATTATGACTCCCGCACCAGTCCTACTTTGGGGTTACCAAACTCAATATTTAAACCTGAGTGTCATTTTTCGTGTTTTCTAGTCTCGTGGATTTGATCAATATGGACACCCAGCTACCTTAATGAGACACCTGACCACCCAAAAATGGTTAGTTTGTTTTGATTTTTGAAATCGTTAATTTCTCAAGCTAAAATTTTGGAAAACCAAGTCTATCACGTCATCCCATTTTCCTGGAAATCCATAAAGAGCCCAACTCATGCCCCGACAAAAGTGCCGGCCCGTCATATAAATCTGATCACATTGAAATATGTGTGATTAGCCTCCAAAATCTCCGCGGTGTGCTAACGGCGAACATTCAGATTTTAGGTTTTTCAACGCGTCGGTTGTTTTGTTGTGCCTGTGTCTCCCCATTTCGCTGAGGATGATTTTCGCGTTTTGTTCTGAACACATTCGCTGGAGCCGTGAGCTTGGAGCGTAGGCAACTGGCCCCCTTGCACGAGAACTGGCGCAGCCGTGCGCGTTCCAAAGAAAGCTCGTGCAGAGAAAAACAAGCGAAGGACTAGGGATGTCAATTTTAGGATGTAGAAAACCACCCCACTGTATCGAAGCGCCACCACACGCAATTTCTCGCAGTGATGTACAGGTCTGGAGGCAGAGCAATCCCACCGCCATCTGTATGTTCAGAATGACACTAACCGAGGGTTGAGATGCACCTTAAGGAAAATCCTTTCAGAAATATCTGGTCGTTCTGTGCTTATTCGACAACGAGCACTTTGAACGCGCAACATTTGGAATGAGCAACACAACAAGCATGCCTTTATATACTGAATGTGAAACAATACATTTGAATGAAATATGGATTATTTCAAAACCCGATTCAATAATAGCCGTGGGCTTGATGAAACTCAATACTATGCATCGTGTTCCACCCAAATTCGTTGAATTTTAATCTTACCACAAATACGTCATGTGAGATCATATTGAACTTGAAGGAATTACGACAACGAGGAAGAAAAAGAGGCTGGAGTGGCACATGGCAGAAACAGCATCGGACCTGGTGACAGTCGCGAGAAGCGCGACACGAGACCAGCTCTTCAATTATTCCAACCGCCAAGTCACCAGGGGCCCTGAACTCGCCGAACACAAAGTTGGAGCCGAAAGTTCACGGAGCGCGCCGATTGGACGTCGGCGAAAAAAGCGCGAAGTCATCGTCATGATAGGCCAATCGTTGCGCTCTGTCAAATTTGTTCCCAACTTTGTGTTTGACAAGTTTAGAGTCCCAGCTGAGCATTTCCAGTTTATGCTCTCTGTAAATATGTAGAGTAATAAAATAAAATATTCAATATAGGGTAGTCTCTCAAGCTAACGATTTCAGAGTAACGCCCCCCCCCCCCTTCCCCAGACAAGAACTAAACAAGAACAACTGGTACTGTGTTCCTGCGGGGCTTTGCTGACGACTACGTAGATATCAATCATGATGTTTAAGTTCTGAGACTGAAAAGTAAACTTGAAGGTATACAGGAGAGACACACGGAAGATAACAGACAAGCGTCTCAAATATAGCTAGAAAAATTTACTTCATACAACGCTTTCATACCTTTCTCCCAAGGTCGTCCACAAGTTCTGTCACACTTCTGTTTGTTATAGTATATCCTCATGTTTTCTTCCTGGTCTCAGGAATTAAACATCATGATTAATGCGCACGAGCTCACCTGCACATTGACCATTTTTTACAAAGTAGATATACGATAGCTTTTCTTGTCTCCTTCGAATGCGATATTGCGTTGGTTAAATTGCGACGAACTCTATTGCGGGTGACATAACATTATATATCCGCTCTATCCCTCGCCAGACGTCGTTTCCTCTCCCACGGCGTCTCTTTGGTGTTATGTCGCTTCTGTTCAGCTATCAGCCTCTTTAGTCCGTTCGCTGCTCCTGTGGGGTCTTCGTGAAGACTGCGGCACATCCACTGAGCGCCTAGTACCATAACCCGCTCATGGTCGCGTTCAGGGGAGAAGGACTCACATGTCCCTGACGGTTTAGCGCATACGCATGCGTTTCGTGGGGCGCCCGAAATAGTTCAAGGTTTAGCCTAAAGAAATGCTGCCGCGTTCAGCAATAAGTATATGATTCATTATTCTATTCCCATATAAATTATGGTTACCTTGTATGGGTAACCATACAAGGTAACTCGTCTAAATCGATCTGCAATATGTACTCATATTAAAAAAAAGATCATGAGAAGCATTTGCTTGAATTAAAATGATTGTCGAAAATTTTCTCTAAATTTGACAAAGCGTGTCACCATAGTGAGAGAAAACCCTTGGAAATATTTTACGGTCAGCATACAGCTACGTACACTATTCCGACATTTTCAACCAGTTTAGCGTAAGAAATATTGAAATTGACAATATAGCGGAAAGCACCTGACGGGACACGATAATTTTGAACCCAATGGTCTAATTTCAACGGCTACTTGCTTTGTGCGCAAGCGAGCTTTTCCACCCTTGCTTGCATATATGTATTGTGAACAGTTTTCTAATGTATAAGCTGTGGATAACATTTGACTTTTTCTCCACGTGTCCGGTGCCGAAGCCCACATTACCCACCCATGGGAACACTTGATTCTTTCATCGTCTCCAGTGCCGCAGCCGAAATCCCCCGCCAGTTTAGGACCCTTTAAAACACGCTACGTAAACAGCGACGAGTATGACATGTCCCGCTTGCCTGCCGGCGAATATCCGTTGAGGTTTGTGTTACAGTACGGAGCCGGGATTTCTCGGCTTTCACATGCCGTAGCGCAATACCGTGGCCTTATATGGGCATGATATTCTTGGTAGGGGCAAGGAGTGTGTAAGTGTGTGCGTGTGCGAAGGGGGAGGGGGGGGGGAGACAAAGAGGTCGGGCTGGCTATATAAGGATATAGCAGGCGGGGTCTAGGGGATCTTTACTAACGGTCTTCACTGGGAGTCTTCATTTGACGGTCTTCCCTTAGGAGTCCTTGAGAGACAGTCCTGATGGGGCTTTTATCGGGAGGTTTTATCGGAGGTCTTGAGTACAGAGAGTCTCGACTAATAGATATGCATTAGTAGATGGTCTTGATTCATGGAGGGAGCCGTTCAGCTGTAGCCGTTTCATTGCCGTTTCATTGCACTTGCTGTCTTGTGTGACTTCCTTGGGAACGACTGGACCGTGGCTTGCAAATCTGGCGTGGTATAAGGTAAAGGGGGGGGGGGCATGGGGCACGTAAAGCTGTATCTGACAGCTTCTTCCGCCCGTCTCCCTTAACGTTGGGTCCTTCGAATATAAAGAAATCATTAATATTACCCAAACTATTTTACCGGAATATGGGACCATAATGCTTCTTCCACTCAACAGATCTTCGGAACAATGATACGGTGCTGCTGATGCCCAAGCTTCCGACCAACGGAATTTCCCAAGGTACAGGAGGTTATTTCTTTGTTTGGGGTCGAGCAACTCTCCATATACTTATTAGACCCAGCCAGCATATGAAAGCGGTGGCAACGATGCTGAACGCCCATTGAGAAAGTTCCGAGCTCTGCAATTTTAGTAGAAAATAGGTATTAATAAAATACTAACGAAGTATCTTACTGCGTACCAGACATCACGATGAACATTTGCACTTTTGAAATAAGAAATTGAACATTAGTAGTGTGTTTTATTCGATCTGCCATTTTTGGCGTGATTTAGGGAAAGGTAGTTTTGTTCAAGAATGCATTGCTGAATAGATATTTAAAGCTGTGTCAGTCTTTCTGAAGATAAAGATTCGCGGTGATGTACCAGTTGCTCTTAAACATCTCACTTTTATCACGAAATATACACATCTGGTTTCTGCTTAGACTTGCGAAGCAGGTCTTAATACACAAAAAGATATGCCAAAACAAAAAAAAAAATATAATTTTTTATGAACGGAAAATATGGCTGCATTTATCTCGCGATTGTAGTTTGTTGAAGCACGGTTTAATACCTGATGGTTAAAGGTTTAATCTTAACATCACTCACAATGTATGAAGATATACAGGGCCCCAAAATAATTTACAGTTTTTTGCCATAAAAATAAACTATTCTTCGCCAAACGCCCCTTCTCCGCCCAGTGGTAGCTCTAGAAGTCCGTACCGGATGCCAATTAAAGTTTCAGCACGAATAGATGTCTCATTCAAAAGTTATAAATGATTTAAAAAAAAAATGTTGGAAAGATGGGCCTATTTTCGCCTGTTCTCGGTTTCTGGAGCCATAGAGCTCCTCGTATTGGAGAGCCCCGTCGGCCGCCATTTTCCCATTGAAAATTTCAGAAAAAAACTTATAACTTTCTAAAAAGATAAATGTAAGTGCCGAAACTTTGACAACTAATTCGTACCTCTAGCACTACATTTGGGTAGAAAATGAGTGTTCGGCGATGCGTAATTTATTTTTGCAGTAAGAAAAAACCGTGTACATTTGTTTTGGGAGGGACACCCTCATGAACTGCAACCACGCAACGTTTTCGAATTTCAATGACGTACAGTTGTGCTCATAAAATAATCTAGCCAAGTACTTTCTCGGTGAACTTCCGAATTCCGAATAAATATTAGGTATTGGAGGTTAAAGTGTTTTCATTGCCCAGCAAAAGGGACTCGACAGCGCCTGCCGAGGAGTTAAAATATTGCAACAACGCTCGACTAAGTAATGAAACTAGTGGCGCACAGTGGTGTGAAAGCCGTGGGCGGGAGAGAGGTTTTGTACGAATTTTGAGTGGCATGCTAATCTCAGAGAGGGACAAACGCGACGTCTGGGACAGAGAAAAAAAATGTCCGGGTTAGAGTTCCCATTTTCCTTGCTGTCCAACTGCTTAGTAGCGCTCTCGCCCCTGATCCTTTGGTGACGCAACGCACAACTAGGAGGGTAAATAGAATAGACAGCAGTGGCGGTTCATTTCAAACCCCCTTCCAGTTGCTTAGAACACGCCATGTGCGTGTTGCAGTTTTAAGGCATCGGCCGGCAATTTGTTGAGTCGCTTCTCTTCAGATGTGTCATGCCCCGTTTAACCGGATTATATTTATTTTGAAGATATTGCTTTTTAGACGGACCAAACAAAGAGAAAGAAAACAATAGCGAATGCGTTTGCATCGTCAAACACAATTGATGAATGAAAACGTTGAAATCGCAACAAAGAATAGAACCCGTTAATAAATTCGCGCTCTGAAAAATATGGGAATGTGGATCCTCACGACAGGAGGGATCTATGTATGGATCCTTCCAGTAATCGTATTCTGGGTGCTGCCATTTTTTGTTTACTCGGCTGGAAAAGTCATTCTGAGCATGCGCACTCTTTTCTCTTTTTTTTTTGTGCCTATTATTAGACGTTTTACATTCGTCTGATATCTGCATTTTTCGCATGGGTGATGAGAGCTGGAAAGGTGTATAGCGTGAGGCTATTCACCTTTCCAGCGCTATATAACAGAGGTGCATAGCTTGAGCGCGCTAATGAAGATGAATATAGCGGCTTTAAATCTGACATTCATTTGGACATAGCGCGGCATAATTAACAAGATGACCAGAGCGTTTTCATTTTAAGAGTGCTCATCACAAAAAGTGTACTCGTCACCACTTTTGTTGGTGACGAGTAGTAATTTTATTAAGTGACGAATAGTAATTTTATGTTCACGCCCTGCATAATCTTACAGAGATTAGTGCCGGCTTGCCTCGGATAATATTTTGATAAGGCAATAATAAATTCCTACTCGGGTCCTGGGGTATGAGGCTGGAGAGCTATCGAATCTTACACAGTTTTATATTTTCTAACGACTGGCTTTACAAGGTGAAGATCATTTAAATTTAGGAACTTGAAACTGAGAATAGTATGGCTCCAATCGTGGAGCGAAAGCTTGCTCTGTAGAACCCAGGCATCCTGGGTTAAATCCTCACCCCTACCCGTTTCCATCTGGATGAGTACTCGCACTGGCGTGCGGCCGTGTTTCGCTACTGTGAGATGTACTACATTACAATCTCTCAGGCTAGCAATCGTGCAACACTGAAGAAATTTTTTCATCCACAGCTCATGCATTAGGTTCCCATTGGGGCTGACTTACAGGCTAGGGGTCGTGCATAACTGGCAAAATGAATTATGTACAGGTCGTACGCCGAATTCCCATTGGGGTTGAGTAACTTCCTACTGACTAAACAGAATTAGTTTTGAATTTTACACCAATCAAGTTGCAAATTACTAGCACTTCAGAAAAATTATTTGACACTATGTGTTGGACATTCAGGTAAGGGATATATAATTATTATATGTCGGTACGCTCGGCTTTCCGACTTTGATCATGGATTAGTTTAGTACGAGTACAAGGCGTTTCTTCAAGCTTTACAAATTTAGTGAAAAAAAAGAAAAAAAAACCCTTAAAAGTTACAATAGTGCGGTCTATCCGGGCGAAATATACGGCCAAGGGTATATAATTTAGGGGTCCAATCGCCTCAATAAGTAGAAAATTTGGTTGAAAGTTGTTAATTAACTTCTTAATTAATGAAAATAAACATAAAAGTTTCAAATATACACACCTGAGCGTCATCGAGAAGCAGTAGATCGGAAATTTTCAGAAATACTTTGAGCTCGGGGGAAGCGTAGTAGCTCGCTAAAGTTACCGCGAGTGCAACAGGAGACGGCTGGCGTTGAGAAACCACGTAAAATAAAAGACGAAGAGCCGCGCGGGCGCGTTATCAAACCGACAACCTTGGTCCTGCTGCACGAGTGGCAACTTCAGCGTTCAACGTTCTTCCCACTTGCTCCGACTGTTCCGAAATTTCACAGAGTTTGTGGTTTTCAAACGAAGCTCAGCAAGTTTCTCATTGAAAACCACATGTTAATTTTCACTAACGTAAAAGTCAATTAACGCATTTGAGTCAATTAGCCAACTTATCGTAACGATTAGCTTCCTATATATTATCTTTTCCAGACCTTATAACTCGTCTGTACAAACGCACTAGTGTAACTTTCGTGTCTTTTTTTATTAAACAAATTTGTAAATGAAACAACAAACAAAAAAAGATACCCAGTATTATTGCTACGTATTTCAACAGAGGAAGAGAAAGGTTTAGTAACCGCTGTTGTCTTTTAGCGTCTGTCGCTTTACTAAACAGCCTGAGCAGATCTATACTTCGTTTCAGCTTGGGTCCAGACGCAGCCGATGCTACAAGCGCGAGCTCCAGGCTTCCAGCGTCCCTGCCAAGCACGCGCGCTCGTGCAGTACAGGCACTGTGTCAGGGCCACACGCTCGTGCTTGTAGCATCGGCTGCGTCTGGACCCAATCTGAAACGAAGTATAGGCACCCGTACTGCGCGCGCTCGTTTTTTGATTATGTTCCGCTGTAGTCACTGAAAGGATTAGAACGGCTTGGAGATTCTTCAGACCTCTAGCCTCCAGCTCTAGGTTTTTACCTTCGATAACTGTTCGGCGTCTCGTGAGCCTCCAGCGTGCACGCGCATACAAAGCACGAGGGATGTCAACGAGCACGTGCTGGAGGCCCGTCATCCGAAAGAGAAGCCCTCACAGTTTTTAACCTCGCAGTCACTATTGCGCTGACGACTCGTCAAGTCCTGTCCCGATGGTAAGTGCTTAAATGGTAATAAAGATAAAGATGTCATAAAGCAAGCTTGTTGGAAGTTGGCGTTTCGCTATTTCGTACAAAAAGCTTATAAGTTACGCACGCCAACGAAGGCAAAACAGCCATGCTAGTAGTATCGAAAAGTTTTAGCCATTTTAGCACATACACTAACGGGAGTAAAATAAAACATGATCTAAAAATACATTATTTTCGTTCAAACAAGAACCACAAGAACCGACTCAAATGCTAATATTAATTGTTGGCGTAAACTCGAGATAGCGCGACAAAAAAAAAGAAATAAGAAATATTTTTTGAAGATGTATTTGTTCCCGAATTGTGCTTATATACAAAAAAAATTTAGACTTTTTGTAGATTCGGTTAAAAAGATAGAGTGCACGCCAATGTATCAAATAATTAAAATATACCACTGCCTGCTTTTAGAGTTAGCCGAATAATATTTGCAAGCATCGCACTTCAAGATCACTTTTTGTGCAATTGAAGTTTTACGCCGAGAGAAAAACAATCTTTCATAAAGTAGTGAGATAGGCTTTAGGTAATTAGGTAATATTCTTACAAAGGTAAAAATAAATGTCTATTAACCCCTGTCGCTTGGTGATCGAGATGTAACTTATCATTCATGGTGGTATCTTCTTGAACGACTAATTGGCCATGTGAGGCGAGTTTAAATATAGGAGTTTGGAATTGAGGATAATTCGTCTCTAATCAAAGTAAAACAGTACTCGACTAAAACCCGTGGGCACGATGTGCTTTCCGCATTCACCCGGAGAATATTTTATACCATTAGGATGACACACCACCCACAGCGGGAAGTACTCTCAGAATTTACTAAACATTCTCCATTAGATTACTGCCGACTATGACAGAAACTTTTAACGGCACATCCTGTGAGCCATCTGTGCACATATCCTGTTTTTTCGCTTTCAAGATTTGAAAGATCACATACTGCAGTCAAGGACACTCCACAGCACATGCGTGCATTTCATGACCTAGTTTTTCATGCGCCGATATCCCGTCTGTTCCAGCTGGTGCCACTAAATAATCGACGCTTCAGAGTAACGACACTTGGCCATATTGTGTGTTAAAATCATGGTTGCCACTTATCGAAACTCACAGGATACGCTTTTCCGCCTCCACAAAGGTATAAACAGTTCACGACAGAGCAAAGCAATATTATATGACTCTCCTAACACCGAATCTAAGGCTGAGGAAGTCGCACTTTAGAATCATGACGATCGGCACTTGCGTCTGCTCTGCACAAGCACCAAAATGGCGGCGCCCACAACAATGTCGGGGAATGGAGCGCCGATACTCGAACCGCAGCTCATTTAGTGGCTTTAGTTCCAGCCTAGCTCTAGGGTAAAGGCGAAAAGCGAAACGTGCCTCGTTCATAACGATACCCTTAAGCTTAGCTTCTTGGTGGGAGCATTTCAGCGTTCTGTCCAAATGTATGTATTACTTCGTAAGCGAACGCAAGAAATGAAGCTATCACTGATAATGCATTCATATTTTGTCGAGAACGACACATACAGAATGTCCGCGAGAAAAGTGAACCCTGTTTTTTGCACCGCAAAAATAAACAAGACATAGAGGAGAGCTCGAACTCCGTCAGAACGTAACAGTGTTGTAGGCGTTACCGAAAAAAGTAACAAAATACGTTACTCGTTACGTGCAAAAAAAAAGAAGAAAGAAAGGTGTTACCGGCTTACGTTACCTCAGAATAAAAGGAACGCGTTACCGTTACCGTTACCGATCAAAAGTAACGCACGTTACTTTGGTGTTCCTCTCTTTAATTATGAATTAACACGTTTTACTGTTTTGACGGTACAGGTATGCATAGGCGCCATATTTTAAGAAACATTATGTTCAGGCAGAAACTGAGTATAATCACTTTATGTTCTCTATGGTTTCGCCTGAATACTCACAAGAAAAAACGCAAGGAAAAACGCCAAAAACTCAACAATTGACGCCAAAAAAACACGAAAAAAATTGAAGTGTAATTTTTTTAGTTTTTGGTAAGAAGAAACGAGGAACATCACTAAGCTATCCATTACCTGAAATAAGCAATATAAGTATGTTACCCGTTACTGTTTTTAAAAAGTAATGAGTACGTTACAACGTTCGCGGAAAAAGTAACGCGTAACCGGTAACGCCGTTACTTGTAGCGCGTTACTGCCAACATTGCAACATAGCCCCAGCCGTTCCAGCATGATGCCGAAGTTTCCACTATTACCATTACCAAAAATAAAAAGTTAGAAGTGAAAAAAAAGTCTATGAGAGAATGTCGTCCGGGAGAAGCAGCAGCAGACGGAATGCCGCGGTTTGCGACCGCCTCTCACAGATGGCGCCTCCAACGGCCAAGATTTTTGTTTTTGTTTGTTTCGGTTTTGGTCTGGCGGTTTGCGGAACAGTACCGCCACATCGTTTCTTACGTGCTCCGGTCGGTTTGGTGCAATTCCAGGTTGTTGCTGGAATTTTTAATGGCGTAGCCGGCGGCGTCTGTAACCGCGAAAGAACGCGAAAGAAATGCCCATTCTCCCATTGGCTGAGAAAAACGGCTCCTAGATAGCCATTGGCGGCCGCTTAACGAGAGCGCGCGCTCGGCCGCCGCTCTCGTGCGTGTCAGGCCACAGACTCCTATAGACGCTTTACACACGCGCCAGATTGAGCCGCCATAGCCGCCCTTCACTTGTCTTACCGAGATGCCGAGCCACTGAAGCGGGCGTTGACGAGTCTCCACAACGGCCTATGCTGGGGGGAAGGACACAGTAACACTTAAAATGGCAATAGCCTGTCCTGCTGTCGCATTGATGAAGTCAAGCGAACGGAATAAGAGGGAACAAAAACTGAAGGGCAGTTATGGCGGCGCCCATGCACAGCTGCTGTAAAGCGTCTATATAACGACAAAGCCTGGCAGAGCTCCACGAGAAGCGGCCGCCGAAATGGAAAAGTTGAAGCGGCAGACAAATGATGAGTGGAGAGCCTAGAGTGCCTTCATGCATACGCGCGCTTTTGCTTGAGTGGTGACATCTCGGCCATTTTTCCGCCCAATCGTTTTTTCATGCATTTTGAAGTGCGCGCAATCCGGTGTCACTCAGCTCGAGCGCATAGCTTTGGCCAATGCATGGACGCCATTTTACCGCCCAAGTCACGCACCGAGCTCGCGAGAGCGTCACGCGCTGGCACATTCAGGGCAACAATGGATGTCTTCACCTTAAGACAGACAGACATGTAGGCACCCAAGAAGAGCCACGGGACTGGCGCCCCACTGCAGCGAGACGCCAAAACACACTTCTCCCGAGCGAACAAATGTGTTTCGGGTCCTCGCCGCTGCAAAAGTTGTGCGCTGAGAATTGGCTCTTTAACTCTCTGTGCTACCAGATCCTGGCGCTCCAAATCTGCGATCGGGCACTCTATTAGCGGCGAGATGTTTCGGTGGCGCCCTCGATCGGTTACCTTTCGTGACGTCATTACCTTGTGAACAACAAGTTCGGTGGTGTTTGTAATGAGCACTCTGGAAGCCTGAAATCATAGCGGTCTCAAAGAAACACTGCCAACACCGTCAAAGTTGAAGTTCTTACATTCCTCTTATTTCCGTCGATGAGAAATCATTTGCTGACGTCATAGTCAACATTCGGCCAATTGTGGTGGGCCGACCACAGCGACGCTTTCGATCGCTCACGTCGCGAATGGCTCCTTCATCGAACTGCCAGGTATAGTCAGGCGTTGCCGGGGAGGGGGGCTGCGACCGATTAACGAGAGCGCGCGCTTGGCCGCCGCTCTCGCGTCAGGCGTTGCTGTAGGGGGTAGGGGACTGCGGCCGCGCATCGATATCGTCGGCGGCCGCAACATCGGCTGTAGCGAAACGTAGCCTACCACGCCAGTACCCCAAGCAGCACGGATTTGGCCAATCAATGGCGAATGCCTGGCAATGGTCATTTGGCCAGTGGCCAGACAAAGCCCAGCCATTGGCCGATTAACGGCCTTTCTCTGTCCATTGGCCAATGGACACTGACCATCAGCCATTAACTATCGGCCTAGCATTTGCCGATGAATGGCCACCAAAACACCATCGCCAGCCAATGGCCAATGTCCAATGCTTGGCCAAAATACGTGCAGCCTGAGGCACCCCAGACGAAGTAAGGGAGCGGAAGAACGACATTCATGCTTTCGCATTCACAACTCATGAGAAGTGCTTAGGTGTCCTCGGAATTTATTTGACCCCGGTTAGGCTCGCTAAATTGTATTTGTATTATGCCTTTATTTATCCTTAATAAAGATGTTTTGTTGCTTCACCAGCTGGCTCCACATTTTTGTTGTTGTGACGCGAGCCTTTCATTGATTTACAGGTTGAGCATAGTGTGCGACACCGGACTGCATATGGTGAAGGCAACAGAGGAAGCGATATCTGAGGAGAAAAAGACGGGGATAAAAAGAATCTCCTTTGCATGGGGATTCAGAGACACGGGAGAGTAGCCGCGAAAAGAGTGGCTACACTCTAAAAAAATGACTACCCTGGTTTCTAGAAATGACGATTTGGAGGCTTTGACAACCCGAAAGGGCGAGTGACTAGCCTTTGGGCAAAGTGACGACCCCAAGCCACTAAAATGACAAGGTTTCTGCAGCTGACGACTGGGTTGTTGGGGGGGGGTTCGGGGGCACTTTGGAATCCGATATTCACGTGAAGGCAAAATTCCAAGCGGAGAGAGTCAAAACAAAATTGAAAAATAAGGTTCTCTCAAACCTGTACCACACGAGGTATAACAGGTTTAAGCCAATTATTAAAAAGAAAATTTTTAAATAATAGCCAATTGAATTAAGAGGAGAAGCGCGATCACCCCCCTTAACGAACCTGCAGTATCCGCGGTGCATTTATTGTTTTACTTTGTAGCGTGCAAATATACATAGATATACACATCCACACATACATTTTTTCCTTGTTAACTATTGCTTCTTGTTTCTTCAACTGTTGTCCTTTTTTGTTGTTTTTGTAGGGTTTCTAGATCTTGATTTGATGTTCTTAGGTGCAAGATTTCAATATGATAGAATAGACAATGAATAACTAATTATATGTATGTTTGGATATTCATGTTTATAAATATCTTTATGTATAATGGTCTTTCTTGTTTATATTTAACGAGCTAGTAATTTTTCACCTAAATGGTTTGTAATTACTTGTGTGCATGTATTCATGATCAAATTTTTGATTGAAAGTTCCGGTTAAGAGGTCTGATGATATTAAAAAACCTCTGACACGCCCAACAATTTTTTTTTATGCTAGGCGTTGAAATGGCATATCAGGACATTACAAAAAAATTGTTTCACTATAGAGTTGCGTAGTTTTTTTTATAAAAATAGAAATACGAGGCCCAATTCAAAGTTCCCGCCGTGCACTGTGACGTAACAGTGTACCGCAAGATGTCGGGGCGGTCAGAAGGGAGGCATCGCCGGAAGTCACGTGAGTTGTATCCCTCCTCGTGCTTACCGCGAGCGCGTGTAATATTTTTTTTAATGTTTTTGTTATTTTCCGCATTTCCACGAGCGATCCAAGCAGACAAGGTTTCTTTTATTTGCTTTTCATCGCTTAATGTTGCTGTGAAGGTAGAAGAAGCGGAGTCAGTGAATTGACGTGATCAACTACAATGCCTAGAAGGTGCTGTGTGAGGGACTGTCCCGGTATTTCAGCAACTGAAGAAGAGATCACACTGCATGCATTTCCGAGAGACATACATCGGCCGCATGTGTACCTAGTACACAAGTTCTACTCATGTTCTAGACAAAACACGTACTTTATGCTCGACGTTTACTTGTACTTGGTACACTCACCAGTTCGTATTCTTTAGACGGCCGGCATCTTCAGCCTGGAGAGTATCCGATGATTCAACGACCTCGGTGTCTGAACCTTCAGCAATGCGATCGCGGGCGTGTCGAATGCTAGCAATCCTAATTTCTGCGAGCGTTCTAAAATTTTTTTTCAAAACTTGATAGCTTGTTTTGCGTTCAGTATAGCTCTTTATCATCGGACTGACGGCATGCACTCGTACACTGGCTTGTACTCGCAACGCTTTCATCATTGACCTCCATCACGTCGATCCACTGACTCTTCGTCCTCAACTTTTACAGCACGCAAACTAACCAACGGTGCAGCGATAAAGAGCTAGTGGAACTGAAACTTCGTTTTCTACGATCGCTCGTACGAAGAGCAGGATAAAAAAAATAAAAAAAAGTCTTAGGCACGGTCGCGGAGAGCACGAGGAGTGAAACTCAAGTGACTTCCGGCGAACCCACTTTTAGTGACGTAGGCCGATGCCTCCCTTCTGACCGCCCCGACACCTTGCGGTACACTGTTACGTCACAGTGCACGGCGGGAACTTTGAATTGGGCCTCGTATTTCTATTTTTTATAAAAAAAAACTACGCCACTATATAGTGAAACAATTTTTTTGTAATGTCCTGATATGCCATTTCAACGCCTCGCATGAAAAAAAATTTTTTTCCGTCGTGTCAGAGGTTTTTAAGGACACAATCTTGGAGGCGTTTAATAGGTTGGAACTGATTTGTAGCTAGGAAATGTAATTATCAGGGTGTGGGATGCAGACGTTTTGTATGAAAAACTATTTTGATGGTGTGGCTAGAGAAATCGGAGTCGATCAATAAAAATGACAATTACATTGGTGTGGTGGTTTGCATGTTTTTGTGAAGAATGATTTTGGTGGTGTGTTGAATCATATGGGGTAAAGTGTTAGGAAGCCGAATTTCAAAGCAAAATAGCTACATGGCTGCCGTTTTTATCTTTCGATTACGCAATCGAAAAACTAATATTCTAATATCTCTGAATATTTTTATTATTTCTTTATGTCATTTGTGCCTTAGGTTTTTAATGCGGTTCTCTATACTCTGTTTCACCTTATGATGTACCGCAGGAATGGCTGAAAGCTCGAGCTCCTTGCTCTAGGGTACATCTCGGCGGCACATGCTCTCGTGCGTTAGAGCAGCTCCCAACGCCATGAGCTCGCGCTTTAGCCTTCTCATGGCTCAATAAAACATAATGGTTTTATTACTCATAGAGGAATATACAAGGTGTATTATTCCATAAGATATTAGTTACAGCACTTGCTTATTACAATGGAATAAACGGTGTTTTTAAATATCCTGTATACTTTTTGTATTATGTACATTTTTTCCATTTATTTACATGTATACTTTTCACATAATTTACGTTGGCAATGTTTTCGGTTTTTACCCTTTGCAGATGTTTTAGCAACAGGGAGGAGGTTTCCTCTTTCATTTTTTTACATTAATGTATTTTTATTCACATTGTTTGGTTCCATTTCATAACTTTTTTTTTACTTAGTCAAATACTACTTTTCATTTGTCGTTTTGGATATTACCTTAGTTTTTATATCGTATATTTGGTCGTAATATTTTCATTTCTGCAATTACGTTAGGATATCATGGCTTTTGAAGTTGATGGACAGTTTTGTTGACCTTGGTCATGAGGTCTTTTTTATTTTCAGGGTTTAGTTGTTTCAGGTGTTTCCGTACAGCACGCTTTATCCTATATCAGGTGGGTATTCTTTTTGTGGTTTGTGCGAGTCCGCAAGATCAAGTCCGCTAGACCGGGCGGTTTTCGGCCCTGGATGGCTCGCCAAATAACCTCCTCCGAACCCGAAGTGGAGTGGCACGCCACCAACCGTATCTGCCATCCACTCCTTTTTGCGATGTTTTGTTATTTGGTTATGTGCGAGTTCGCAAAAACAAGCCCCCAAGACCGGGCGGTTTTTGGTTTGTGACGTTTTACCAAGTAACCCCTACAGACCCAATTGGGAAGGCACGCCACGCACCATTTTGTCATCTTTGTGTGAGGTTTTGATTCCTGCTGCATGTGTATTTCTTCTTTTGCCTTTTTATTGGATTTCCATCGCTTGTATAAATCTCATTATGTTTTCAAGTATTTTTATTGCTTTACCATTTAACAATATTGCAGATTTGGTTGCGGTGTTGAAGTTGGTATAATTAAGTTGGTTTAGTTGAAGGTGAAAAAAATAGGGTCCATGTACAGGCGGTGAAGTAGTGTTCAAAGTCAATTTCGTTCATTCCACAAAAACATTTGTTAGTATTGGTAATTTTAAATGTGAAGAAGATAGAATGGCAATTTCCCATGACATGTGATTATTTGTGTTAAGAATTTTGATAATGGGAATGTGTTTGGGATGTTGATTATGCAAGGAATCCAAAAACTCAGTTGTTTTCCTCGTCCCAGTTCTTTCCATTCTCGGTCCCATTCTTAACTGGCTTAGTTATACAATTGCTTTTTCACATATTTTTTTTTCAGTATAAACATGTAATTTATTTTCCATAGGAGTGTGCATTTTTGGCGTAATAATCTGCTAATTAATTTCCATCATTCCCGAAATGTGCCTTAACATATACCAGTTGCAAATTCTGTTTAGTTTGAATTTGTTTAATAAGTTGTTTTATATCATGTATTGCTTTAGTTTCTGTTTTTATGTTTGCAAGACTTTGGAGTATAGAAAGACTATCAGTGTATATAGTTATTTTTGCCGGTTAGTTATACAGGTTTTAATATGTTTTAATGCTTGTTCAAAGGCTGTTTTTTCTGTATCATATATGGTAGCATGATTAGGCAATTTGTACTGAGCGTTATGTTTTATTTCAATTAATGGCGTTATAATTACAAAAGCTGCACCAACTTTTCTAGGTGTTAGTGAACCATTTGTGTATACATAAAAATTAGTTGGGATGGTTATGTTCAGATGATATTCTATATTGTATTGAGTTGATGAGTGAAATAACGAAGGATCAAAATTGTAGTCTGTATTATTTGAGTTAAATTCCTCATTATTGCATTATATTGTGTTATTTTCTTGAAATAGCAGGCATTATTGTACTTCTTTGTTTAATGTAATATGAAGTGGAATAACATTACATATTATCGGAAGACTGATGTTACTTGTAGTACGGTATGCTACTGATATGTTTCATAAGGGCATCCGTTGTATTGTGGTTACCTTTCTAATTATCTGGGAATTGTTTGTTGTTTTCCACCATTGGCTTTGCTCCATATACAATATATCTTTCAATACATCTAAGATATAATTCCCGCTGATCTTTTTGATTAACACCCAAGTTAGTTTTTGTAATTGATGATAATTGTGTCGTATGTTTTATAACTTTTTCTCGGATATATTCTGCGTGGGGTGAAAAAGGATGGGTCTGGATCAAATATAATTCCCAGTATACGTATTGAAGGTACATAATTTAGACTAATATTATTGATCGTATAGTTGATGGGCGTGTGTGCGTTAGTCTTTTACCTGCAACAAAAAGCTTACAGTGGCATTTAGAGTGATTTAGAGTAAGTCGGTCTCCTTTGGCCATTCAAAAACCATTTTTAAACTTGTATTCTCAACGTCTTCTATAGCTCTTCTAGTTGCACCAGAGATACTCAAAATTGTATCATCTGCATATGCTTGGATATTTACTGAAAAAGGAAAGTCTATGTTTAGCAATTTAGAAATTAATATGTTCCATAGAAGCGGACTTAAGGGAAGAGCCTTGAGAGCATCCTAGTTCTACCGATTGTCTTACCTCACCTGCTTGAGGGTAATATATGTTATTGATATATTTAAAAAAATAGTAGTAAGTTAGATAAGTTTGATGGGAACTTGTTTTCTATTAAATAATTCAAAAGAAAGGATACCAAACTGAGTCAAACGCGCTTTGGAAGTCAAAGGATATCAAAACTGAATGTTTATCACAGGCTTTATTTTCTTCAGGTATGTGCTTTAGTTGATAAAGAACATTTAAAGCTGATTTATTATGAATGAATTCATACTGTTTTGAATGGAACAAAATGTTTTTCCATAAAAAATGATAGAGACGAGAATTTAGTAGTCGTTCTAAAACTCTTCCAAAGATTGAGTTTCAACAAATTGGTTTATATGAACGAAGGTTCTCTCTTGGTTTATCAGGTTTAAGAGAATCAATTTAGCCTTTTTCAACTCTATTAGAAAATACCTATATTTGAGAGCGCTATTGAGTATATTTAATACAAATTGTGGATGTGAGAAGAAAATAGATTGCATTATATCTGAGGTTATAGTTTCTTCCCCTGGACTACTTCTATGTTTCAGTTTTTTAATTATTTTCTCAACTTCATTTTTAGTAAAATAAAGGTCATCAGGGTTATATGTTTCAATATTAATATTTTCTTTGATTTCCCTTTGTGCATGTGTATCTATTTCGGAATTATCCTTTTGAAATAAGTAATATTTCTTCATGTGATTCAAGAGTGTCTGTGTTTAAATTACCATCTTCTTTTAGTATGGGGGAATTATAATTGGTTTTCTGAGTTTTTCAAAGGTTGTTTTATATGGTAATCCAAACATATTTTGTTGCGCGTTATCTGTACAAAATCTTTGTCATGAGGTTTCTTTTGCGTTAGAAATTTCTGTTTTATAATCTTTAAGAAAATCATAATAAGCTTTTTTGAACGTTTATTTTAAATCAGCATTTTTACACCTAATTGATAACGGCGTCTAAGAGCTCTTACTTTTTTCTCGTTATGTCTAATTCGTTTGTCCACGAAGGATGTGCCTTCTTTGTATGTTGGACATTACGCGTAAATTTGTTTCTATATCTTTGGGATTTCATATAAAATATATTTAATATTTTTAGTTTGAAGACTGAGGTTTTTGGTGTTAGCTTAATTGTTTGAACCAACGCTCACCATGCATTTTATTTGTGAAGTGCGTTTCTCCTTTTTACGTTAATTGTTTCACTGGTATTCTTTTTCGTGAAATAGAGAAAAAATATGTGTCTATAGTCACCCTAGAGAATCAGTCCACAAAACTTTACAAAAGACTACTTCTGATAGCATATGTGATTTTATTAACGTTATGTCTATCCAACTTTTACCATTAATTGTTTCGAAAGTAGGTATACAGCAACTTTTGTTTATGGTTGTCAGGTTATTATGTAACATAAATTAAATGAGTTCTTGGCCTAGTTGATCTGTCTGTCTATTCCCTAAATCCTACTCTTAGCATTGAAATCTCCTCCTATAATTATGTTTTTATATGTTATGTTTTGTAATGGTTCATTTAATGAGAATATTCGGTAAAATTACTTGATGGTGAGTAGGAAATGCAAAGTAGTATAATCGTTTTGTAGCTGTTTTGTATTTGTACTATTATTTTGTCATGTTGTATTTTGATTAGGAATGCCTGCATAATCTTGATTTCTTATAACAATCGCACATAGCGGTTTCACTTGTGTAGCAAACACTGTATTACTCATTGAAAATCCTACTAAATAGTTGTTGGGTGTATAGTAGGGTTCTTGAATGAACAGTATGTGGGGTTGGCGATCTGTCACAACTCGAGAAAGGTTGTTTGCTGCTGCTCTTGAATGTTCTAAGTTTATTTGCAATAGTTTTAAATTTACAGCCATTTTATATTACAAACTTTTTTAAGTTGAGTTTTTCAGTACGTAGTGTGAAATTTTCTTCTTTCCATTTGTTGTTTGCATATGTGTCATGTTGTGTCGGAAAAGGAATGTGTTGTTGGGTGTGCTGTTTGTTGCCTCTCATTCGATTTGTTGCATGCTGTGCATTTCCTTTCGCTGTTGCATCTACACTCATGCTCTGCTCCGCAGCGTGGGCACACCGGCGCATCAGCTTGGCAGTACCGGCGCGTGTGCCCATACTGGCAGCATTTTGAGCATCGTACCA
>JAZHYW010043704.1:0-14358 GCA_037355805.1 Ixodes ricinus | reverse complement strand
ACCTCAGGGTTTTCCGCTACGCTGATGATCTTTTGGTGCTTGTGCCACATACCCATGTCTGTAACGAAAGCATCATCAATAGAACGATAGCTGTTTTTTCCTCTAAATTACATGGCCTCACCTTCACCCACCAAACTATATATGGTGTCAAAACGGCTGCAGTTCTTGGATTTAAACCTGCACTTCGACAAGGACCACATATGCTGGAAGTACCAGCCACGCTCGAAGAAAGGCGTTTTGCCTTTTTCGTCTGCTTACTCCAAATTTGTGAAACGAGGGATTGTGTCGTCGTTGATGAGAGCCTCCCTAGACAAGTCGTTTAAGCATAACATGGGCGAAAGCTTTCTTGATCAGGTGCGACGCCTTAAAACGGCGGGCTATCCAGAGCGTCTTTTTAAAGAAGTTGCAGAAACCCTGGTTTCAAAGCTTAAAAAAGAAACGGAGGGGAAGCGGCCGACCAGAGAACAAAGACAAGACCGGTGGGAATCCCCTACGTCCACGGGCTGTCCCACAGCCTCAAAAGAGTCGCCGCACACTTTAGCTGCCCGTGGTGTTCTCTGCGCCATCAAAATTTTGCAGTCTGTGCTCAAGAGTTAACAACAAAAAAGAAAAAAACTGAGGCTTGCGCCAAGAAACACGACGAGCAGTACATTAAATGTGCAACGTCAGTTGTCTACGAAATACCCATGAATTGCGGTAAAGCGTATATAGGGCAAACGGGGAGGTGCATCAACGACAGGGCACGGAAGCATGCCATATCTGTTAGAAGTTCCCCATCGGGTAATCTAGCAATTCACTGTGATAAGTGCCCGTGTGCGCCTAATCTTGACGAAACAAAAATAGTTGAAAAACTCAAAAACAAAACTGAGATAGAAATGTTTGAGGCCTACTGCATCAGAGTAAAGGGCGAGGATAGCTGCGTAAGCGCACCGTCAGTGCACTTAACTAGAAAGAGTTTGCCTTTTTGTGTCGGGAGCACGAATTTGTGTACAAAGAGTAAGTGTGTTTCAATAAACGTTCAGTTGTAAGTTGGCGCTTGATCCTGTCTTTTCTTCCTTGTGTCCTCGTTTTTGAGGCGCTTCACAAGTCAAACCCTGAGTTTCATTCTGATAAGAGATTTTGCAACTAAATTATACTATGCATGTACTGGAAATATTCGCATTTTGTCATTGCAAGTAGACGTTCTCTCGTATACTGACTTGCGTCAACTTTTCACCAACGAAAGCTTGAACTGCAAAAATTTTGATAAATTTATTACGACCCATGGGCAACAAATTTAGCATGCAGGTATGAGCCTTATTGTATGGTCCGAACTCAATAAATATTTACGGAGCTCCTGGGAAACGCCCTCCACTCGATGTCGACCCAAACCGTGTTTATGTTTTTGCCTCCTACATTTATACAGAGTAAACAGCTCCTGAAACTAATGAGTGTAATTACTACATTTGAAGTGAAATTCGTACCTTATACATATATATTTTGTTTTACTGCTACGTCACTTGTGCACGTCATGAAACCTCTTGCCTGCGCAATCGACGTATTCAGAAGGACAAGGACATGTACATCGGGTATTTAATTTCAACAATCACCGTCCTGGAACTGCGTCTCCACCACATGGAGCACACTGTGTTTCATTTCTGCCAGCCTCTGGTCCATAATTCTGGAAAGGCATAAAGAAGCTGTAAATGTGACATACGTGCGCGTCTATATTTATTTCTTTAACCGACCTACTCGTTAATCGATTTGTGGCGCCCTTTGCGCTGCTTAAATTATACATACGTAAAAATATCCATCTTGTTTATTAATATTTGGTATTCACTTTATAAATATTATATATGTAGAAATTCACTTAACTGTCGTCTTCTCAAACAAGGTTCAACCTGTGTTGAAAGTCAAGAACATATTTGCACGCGAAGTTTGCTCAATTGTTTTATAGCCGTGTGCAATTAGCATGTCTCCCTTTCTCCACGTCCGATTGTAAGGAGTTATTTGAGAGGTGAATAATTTTCAGAAATAGCCGGTTCAGGTGGTTCTGTATGAAAATGCGTGAGCTGGTTTTCAAGTGAGCGCGAACACTCCCTCAGTCAAGGTAAAGTCACTGGATCCTGGGAAAGTAGTGCCATTGCCTTCCCCACCTGCCAGCCGGACACAAACAGATACTGACATACAGACGACCAAAACCTCGGAAGGCGATTGCCTAATATGTCTACGTTGTCATGAGAATCGCCAACTCGGTCCATTCAAATCCTCGAAGCTTCCAGAGGGTCGTTCTAAACCAGTCGTGCCAAGATCACCATGGAACATCATTACGTACTGGAAGAGTTCCTCACCAATATGAGCGTCTTTGGCTCTGTATATCCAATCAACTTATCAATCATGCCCATCTCCACGGATCTCTTACAATTATATTGTTCTTCTTGCGTATTTTAAAACAGTAAGCTTACGTAGTTTTCAGTGCCTCCAAGCACCGACACAGCATGTGGTGTTGGTACGAAGATGTACGCTTGTTTCGCCGGTCTGTGGATGGTGTGGATAGCAAAATCTCGGTATACAAGATCGGTGGGGGATGTGTGGCCGAGTCGACTGGCGCACACTAGAGTTCCTGTATAGGCTTCCTTCGGGAGCCACAGTTGCGCGTCTGTTTTCCACGTGCCGCCGCGCCGCTATTCGCCGAGATGCGATCACGTGAGGAGCCGGATCAAGTGCCGTGCAGGAAAGTAGACGTTGCACGCGCCCCGCCGTACGTACCCCTGCTTTTGTGTGTGTAAGCGTTGTGAATAAGTTAGGGGGGGGGGGAAGAGAGGGCCAATAGTGGATGCGCACCTGGCGCGTTTGTCACTGGCTCTCAGGGGGTTGGGGTTTGGTGGAGAAAAGTTGGGGTGAGAAGGGGGGGGGGTAGGAGTAGAGCTGCAAGGGGGTAGGTGGGTCAGGTCGGCTGAGGTGCGTTAGAATTAAATAATTTTGGTGGTCTAATGATGGGTAGCCGGGAAATGGGAGGGGTGGGGGATGGGGGGGTCCAGCGCTGGTGGCTGGCACGGCGCGGTGTCCGGCAACTAAGGCAGCCACCGGGGGCGATCACGTCGTGTAGTAGGGGTCCCACTCGAGTGTTTCTGCACCGGAGCACGGCACGATCACCGAGCGTGCGGAGGAGGAACTCCGGTGCGAGCGGCGGGGGCCCGACGGAGGGAGTCCGCCGGAGTCGGGCGCCGGTCAACGAGCGCCCGGGAGAGGCTCTCCAACTCGATAACACAGGAGTTGGGGGGGGGGGACTCGGCTGCGAACCTCCGACGAGAACGGACGTCTTCTCCGGGCTCCGCAAACCCCGGAGAACTGTACGTGATCCTAGTATAAAACATCGCCCTGCTCCGTCGGCCCGCCGCAGCACGCCCGCCGAGAGGCGGGTAGAGTCGGCCCTCCGAGGGAAAAATGTCGACTTCCGCGCTCCCATTACGCGGCTACGACCCTGAGGCGATGGCGTGGGCCTCGGTCCCCGCCACCGATGACGCAAATTCGACGGTTTTTCCGGAAATTCGGAGTCAAGCTTTACTTCACGCGGCTGCACGCCGCTCACAGGACAAAGCCGAGATGACGACGCCCGGCGACACCATGGCCCCCGGCTCGTCGGTCGGAAATGTGAATGCTCCCGCGACACGCGCCACGGGAAGCAAGGGCAAGGCGATCACGAAGTGGAAGCCGCGCCCAATGCCCAAACCCGAACCCGAAGACTACGTTATAGTCATCAAGCCCCGAGAACGTGTTTCTCTTCACGAGGTGCTCACGGAAACCGGCTACGGAACCGCCACCTCGGCGTACCTCGGACCGGAACGGGCCCGCGCCATCTCCGTTCTGCCCTCGCGAGACCAAAACATCATCATCGTGCATACCCCGGACATCGAGGCGGCCGACCGGCTCATCGGGGATTTTGCAGTCAACACTGAGAAGGACTCGATCCCGCTTCAGGGTTATTTGAGACAAGACGGCGGCAACACATGCCACGGAGTGATCGTGGTCCGTAACACGGACACCACGGAAACTCTTCAACACCGAGTGTGCTGGCGCGCCGGTACCATTGTGGAAATCCGAAAATTCGGCACACCTAACAAGGCACGCATCACCTTCGCGGGTAAGGAGAAGCCCCGTTACGTGCATTATGACAACATGGTCGTCTCTGTGCAAACCTATTACAAAACTATCCCGGCCTGCGGCCAGTGTGGGGCCGTCGGGCATCGCGCGGATGCATGTCCAAATCTGCAGCCGAACACGTGTGGACTCTGCGGACTCCAAGCTCCGCTAGTGGAGGGGTGCGGGCCCCTCATAACTGTGTTCCCCGGTGTTCTGTGTGCGGTGGCGCCCATGCCACCAACTCTCGCGACTGTGCGGCAAAATTCCGCACACCCAAGATGGCCGCCCAAACGGGAGGAAAAAGAATATGGCGCCCAAGAAGAAAAGCCGCCATCTTGGGCCTGCCGGCGACCAGTCTCGCCGAGAACCACCCTGCTAACACCACGAAGCCGGCGCCACCTACCGGAGGTGCTGGAAAGCAACCGTCGACGGAGTCGCCACCACACGGTGGCCTGGAGAAACGAGCGGCGGAGAAGCGTGGCAAGACGGGGTCCTGGGTCGACGCCGTCAAAAACGGAATTTAGGTGAGCGGTTCGGGTAGGGCTGCCTCTTCCTCCCCACTCCTCCTCACCCCCCCCCCCCCCCCAAGGGCGCGCAGCGCCGAGCAAGATCAAATAGCAGCCCTCAGGGCCCAAAACGAGAAGCTGCTAAAGAAAATTAACGAATTGGAATCCAAAATGAACCAGCGTCCTTCTCCTCTCCCTCCCCCCCCCCCGCGGCTGAGGAAGTGGAGAGTGAGCTCGTGGCGCCGAACGCGGCGTCAAGCGCGGCGGCCGCATTCGAGGTCCGTTTCGAGGCCCGCTTCGCGGCAATTGACGCCCGATTCACCGCCTTTGAAAACCGAATCCCAATGATGGTCAACACCATCTCCAAATTGCAAGAGACAATCCCCGCGATGATTGCCCAACAAATTGCGCATTCCCTGCGCCCCTCGCGCAGGCCCGGCGGTCCCTACAGGGACGTATCCGGCCGCCCTCTCAAACCTTCTAGACGCGCCCCAGAGGTAGACGATGACGACAGCTGCTCGCTCTCCGGTTTGGAGGACGCCCCCTCCCCGCGAGTGCTGGCTCCGGAGCAGCGTCACTACCATCCCTCCTTAGCCTAACTCACCATGGCGAGCAGCCCTAAGATCAGGCGCTCCCCAAGAACCAATTCGGCCACCCCCGTCCAAATTGCCCAGTGGAATTGCCGGGGCTTCCGCTCCCGCGCAAAGCGGGCGAATCTCCGACTTTTCCTTTCAACTCTCGTCTCGCTTCCGGCGGTGGTTGCTCTCCAGGAGCCAGGGAGCGGCGCCACTCTTACAAACTAGCATCTAGTCGACTTGGAACTTCAAACTGAATATTCGTATGTGATGGTGACACTCCTTCCGCTCAAGAAACAAGATTCACCCCTCCACATACTCAACATCTATTGTTCCCCCAGACTCAAAAATGTAACGTTCGCAGCACTCTTTAGCCGCGCTCTAAAGGCTGCGGGCAGGGACTCCCTGGTGATTGTGGGCGATTTCAACGCCCCCAGTACGCTCTGGGGGTACGTTCGTGAGGAGAAGAGGGGACGCAAGCTAGCGGAACTTGCGTCCACGCTGGGCCTGACTCTCCATACCGACCCTGCATATCCAACGCGAGTGGGTAACTCTGTGACCCGGGATACGTGTCCGGATCTTACCTTTACGAAAAACATTAGACACGCAGAATGGGCCAACACCGAGGAAACCCTTGGTAGTGACCACTGCCTTATCAATATTACCATTAGGACTAAACCATTGGCAAGACCCCACGCACAAGCTCGACTCCCCGACTGGAATAAGTTCCGGCAAAGCTACATCAATTCGGCCTCCATCAACGAACAAGGATACCACGCGTGGGCACAAGGATTGGTTACACACCTCCGTTCGACGGAAACCCATATTCAACTCTCGGAGGCAACGCCGGAGGTGGACAACCACCTTCTGCACCTCTGGGAGGCGCGGCACAGCCTCGTCCGCAGATGGCGCCGCCAAAAACATAATAGAAAGCTCAAAATTCGTATCGCCGAGCTCACCCAGCGAACGGCAGAGTACGCGGCCCAACTCGCCGACTCGAACTGGGTGGACCGCTGTAACACGGCGGCCAGACAAATGTCTAGCCGGAGCCCGTGGCGCCTCTTCCGCGCCCTAATTGACCCGACTCAAACCCGCGCCGAGACACAAAAACATCTCCAACGAGCTATTCATAGCTTCGATGGAGATACCTCAAAATTAGCTCGCACACTACGCGACCAGTACCTTTGCACCCAACAGGACCCCCGAGGGCCCGCGTACTCGTATGCGGGTTCAGAGAACGCGGGGCTGGATCAGCCGTTCCAGCTGCACGACCTGAAGGCGGCCCTAGCTAAAATGAAACGAGGAACGGCACCGGGCCGGGACATGATAACTGTGAAACTGCTTGCCAATCTTCCCGACCCCGCCTATGCAACCCTCCTCGCTTTCATCAACTCTATCTGGCTTGGTGAGGCACCCATCCCACTCGAATGGAAGACCGCCCTGGTAACTTTCATTCCGAAAGCCGGCAAAGCCATAAACACAGACAACCTCCGCCCCATCTCCCTGACGTCTTGTGCGGGAAAGCTGATGGAGACCATGGTGCGGGACAGGCTGTCTGGGTTTCTGGAAAACCAAAATGTATTCACAGACACCATGTTCGGTTTCCGCCAGCACCGGTCCGCGCAGGATGTTCTGCTTCAACTCGACCGAGAAATTCTCAACCCTGTCGAATACCCCCTCAACGATAAGGCAGTACTCGCCCTAGACTTGCAGGGGCTTTCGACAACGTCACACACGAAATTATCCTACACCATCTTTCCCAGACCAACTGTGGACATAACACCTTTCAGTATATCAAGCAATTTCTCTCGGATCGACAATCTTTCATCCGAATACAAGACGAAGAACACGGCCCCTATCAACTGGGAACGAGAGGAACCCCAAAGGGCGCGGTCCTCTCGCCGTTACTTTTCAATCTGACCATGATGAAACTCCCGGCTCAACTGGCGAAGGTCGAAGGCGTCCAGCATGCGCTGTACGCCGACGACATAACCATTTGGGCCAAACACGGATCGGTGGGAGACATTGAGGCCAACCTGCAGCAAGCGGCGGAGATCGTGGACGCCTACGCCCGCCGCTGCGGCCTTCAGTGTTCCGCGTCCAAATCCGAATTTGTGCACATTCGCCCGTCGCCTAAGTGCACCACCAAAATGGAATTATCCCTGGCCAGCGGCCCGATACCCGAACACGATGAGATTAGAGTGCTTGGTCTCTTTATCCACAAACATCGGCGGGTTGATACAACACTGGCCAAACTGCGCAAGGTGGGGGACCAGGTGGGCCGAATGGTCCGCCGGGTTTCCAACAAACGCGGGGGGTTACGGTGCAAAGACGCCTTGCGGCTGGCGCACGCGTTCGTGATCAGTCGAGTCCTCTACTCGACTCCTTACCTCCACCTGCGCAAGTTTGACGAGACCGCCCTTGAGGTGCTTCTTAGAAAGATCTACAAGCGTGCCCTCGATCTCCCGATGAACACGTCCAACCAGCGCCTCATGGGCCTGGGGATGGTAAACACTTTCGCGGAGCTCCAGGAGGCCCACTTGACCAATCAATATACAAGACTTTCAAAGACGTCGTCGGGACGCCACCTATTAGCCCGACTACACATCCATCACCTAACACTGACAGAAGAGCGCGTACGCATCCCCGAAGTCTGGAGATACGCCCTGCACGTGCGCCCTCTTCCAGCCAACATGACACGTGACGACCACAGTGGCAGGCGCCTTGCGCGGGCGGAGGCACTGGCCCGCCACTATGGGTCCAAACCCGGAATCTTCTATGTGGACGCCTCCGGCCCTCACCATGGGGGAGGTACACGGCTGCAGTCGTCCACCAAAACGTCCTGGTGAACGGCCTTACGTTCAGAGCTAAAGACATAACACATGCGGAGGAGATCGCCATCGCTCTAGCCGCCGCAGACCAGGACTCGCGAGTCATCATCACCGACTCGAGAGGGGCCTGCAGAAATATTGAACAGGGGTACATTCCTCTCTTTGCGTATCGCATCCTTAAAGATAGCGACTACCTCGGGGCCCCCGCGTCTCGAACGATCGTCTGGGCTCCTGCTCACATGGGCCTCGAAGGCAACGAAACGGCAGACGCCGCCGCCCGCGCGCTCACTCTCCGGGCAACGCCTTCAGACCCTTCCGAAATGGATCCCGAACCCAATCCGGCCCTCACTTTTCGAGAAATTACTCAATTATACCAATTCGGCCACGCAATTTATCCTAAGCCCTGTAAGGGCCTTACAAAGGCGGAGGAACGCACACTCTCCGTCTCTACACCAAAACCCTGCTGTGCCCGGCAGTTTTAAAACACTTTGATCCTGCTTATACAGGAAAATGCCCGCACTGTGCGGAGAAGTTTTCGGACATCTTCCACATGGTGTGAGCATGCCAATCAACCCCGAACCTCGTCCCAAAACCCAACCCCACCCGGGAGGACTGGGAGGCAGCCCTGCTCGACTGCTCCGACCTGGAGGGCCAGAAGGCCCTGGTTGACCGAGCCCGAGCCGCGGCAGTCGCCAGTGGGCTCCTGTACTGAGGAGTCCACCTAGTGTTTGGAGAGGTGGCCTCTCCGGGCCACCTCAACCACCTCCCTCATGATATACCTTTAATAAAGTTTTTCAGACAGACAGACAGACAGGGGGGGGGGAGTGCGCCGCGCGCTTCGAACGCGTGGCGCCACTATTCGCCGAATTCAGTCACGTGAGGAGCAGGATCAACATGCTGTGCAGGAAAGACAGCGCTACGGGGATGAACGCGCAACTCTGGCTCCCGTAGGGAGCCTATGCAGGAACTTAGCGCACACCAGCTCGGAACATGCACGTGGAGCGAAAGCTCGTGCCCCTGGGTTCAATCCCCACCCCTGCCCGTTTCGGATCTGGATGAGCATTGTACCGGCGTGCCGTCGTGTATCACAACTGTGTGATGCACGTTAAAGACCCCAGGCAAGCGGTTGTACCGCACTGGCTAAATTGCTCATCTACAGCTGAGACACCAGACGCCCACTGAGGCAGACTAACTTCCGACTGTATAAACATACACACAACAATTTGCTTCGGTATACAGGAAACGTCTCCATAAAGCTGCCCGTCACCAGCGAATATTGATCGGCTCACCAAGAACGGAGGAGTCAAGGAGAAATTGCTGATTTCACAGACCAAAATGGCGACCATACTGGGAGCTTGCCGCTACTCTCTCAGGATCTAGTGATCTTAGGTCAAGGAAGCTAGACCCTGCTGGCTCTACTGAGCTGAAGTGACCTAGATTGGGGCTTCCCAAAGTCCCTTGCGTGCCTATTGTGGCTTAACTTTGGCTCCTAAGTTCGTTCAAAAGCGTTTATTTTATATCATTCCGAATGTGCACATTGTTTCATTCTCGGAATCCTCTCAGCCAGTTTTCCACCAGGAGAAGCCAGGGATTGAAAGCGGTGTCGTGGACACATCTCTCGTGTTACTTGTGTTTCCTCTTGACCTTTTAAATATTCTTTGGACAGTTTGAAGGTACAGGCGCTTCTCCTCGCCCTTGGCTGGGGAGTCAAAATACCCGCTCTTGGTTGTTGATCAGCAACAAAAAATTCAGCTTTTTTTTTTTTATAGCCGAATTGTTTTTATTTTAGTTTTCACGTTTGTTGCTCACTTGCGTACTCATTACCAAGTCTAGCTGCCCGATCAACTTCCAGTTCGGCTGTTAGGGATATGCAATACCAGACTATGTGTCAAATCCGTCTAATCGCGTCAAGGCATATTACGAAGTTATTGCGGAATGCGTCACGAGCCGAGTCTGCTGCCAAACTTAAGCACGCCAGTTGCCATGCCTACAATACGTGAGTCCCCTTTGTTCCTAAAATCTCTCGATACCCATTATGTTGCATGTCCTGAAATACTTCAAAGTAAAGTTCGATTGTAGCAGCTAAGTTGCTTCATGAAAGTCATAAAGATCACAACAGAAGGTGATTTTCAGGGAAGTCATCACAAGTAGAGCATCCCCTTTTGACTTTTTTTTATTATTATATCATTAACTTGCAACATACTTGCCGAGTATCTTCGAATGTAATTCAATTACGTTTTCAAATTACTGTATTTGTACTTTACTCAAGATAGTTCATAGTAAATGTAAATTAAATAGTACTCTAAATCATTTTCAAATTGGTATAGTACCTTATCTTAAATACTTTTGTTGAGTATTTGGCACAACGCTGGCCCCACGTCTTGTATGCGTGGGTTATTCGACGATATGATGATGACAATCGATTGACATTGCGCCGGTAGTGCGTCATAGGTGATCTGATATTGAAACGGCATTGCGTTGATTTAGCGCCGATACGTTCTTGATGAGTAAATGATTTTAAGGTCGTGATGTGTTTTCCAGCCAAATTTAGCGGCGAAACTGAATTGGTGCATAGGTCACGTGACGTAAATTTTTCCGCAACGCGCGTCGCCGAGCGGTCGCGTGCGTGTCCGAATGGTTACCGCGCTTGACTGTCGCGCGGATGGTCTGGGTTCGATTCCATCGAGCGGAATGTTTCTTTTATTTATTCTTTCAACTTGGCGTTCTCGTGAGCTCGAGAACATTCTTGTCTGATCGAGTTCCGAATGTTCTACGCGCCGAACGTTCTAGGCCGAATGTTCCAGAAACCCACGCGGCTACAGAAGGTGTTCCGCGTGGCGACCCGCAGTCAGTCTCGCTCCAGCGCTCGATCCTACTGTTTCGCCTACATCGACGCCTGCGACGCTAACGTTCTTCTATTTTATTTTGGGCACAAGTTCGCCCCATTAACCATTTATTTCTGCAGTTATTCTTCGCCTCCTCATTTGTCATTCGTGACAATATTTAATGGGGAACCTGAATTTGTCTGTAGGTCCCGTGACGTGAGGTCACGTGACATAAATTGTCCCTCCAAATTTAGCCGGGAAACTAAATTGGTGCACAGGTCACGTGACGCCAATTCTTCCGCTAAATTTGGCGGGGAAACTGAATTGGTGCATAGGTCCCATGACATCGGGTCACGTGACATCAATTTTCCCGTAAAATTTAGCGGGAAAACTGATTTGGTGCCTAGGTAACCTGACATCAATTGTCAATTGTTCCGCTAAATTTAGCGTGGAAACTAAATTGGTACAAAGGTCATGTGACCTCAATTTTTTCGCTAAATTATGCGGGAAAACAGATGCATAGGTCACGTGAAGTAAATTTTTCTACTAAATTTAGCGGCGAACATGCGTTTGTCTGTAGGTCCCGCGACATCAGGTCACATGACATCAATTTTCCCGCCAAACTTAGAGGGGAAACTGAATTGGTGCATAGTTCACGTGACGTCAATTCTCCCGCTAAATTTAGCGGGGAGACTGAAATGGTGCATAGGCCACGTGACGTAATTTTTTCCGCTAAATTTCGCGGGTGTTCAAACACCTCTGCCACTAGCACCCACGAATATCTCGCGTACCTCATCATACTTTGCCAACCTCAAGTTCACCTCTTACTATCCCATCATCAACAACATTCAGCACGCATGAAGCCAACGAGCTTCGCATCTCCATACTATCAAGCCTACTTACAAGCCGGCCACATTGGCACATGTGTACGGGCGGCAACGCCTTCTGCGGGGCCTGTACCCAAAGGGTACAAATATATATTGATATTGAACACATAATCTCATATTTTTTCTACCTCCGTCTCTCTCGCCTGTCACTCGGGGCCCCAACATCGCCCACGAAGTTCAAAGAATAAAGCAACATGTAACAAACAAACAACCCAGCTAATGAATTGGTCGGACAAGAGATTTGTGCACCGGAAATCGCAGAATCAAAGCGTAGCAACGGCTTCTGCCTTCAATGAAAATCTGAAAGAAAAAAAAGGAAGAAACAAAAAGGAAGAAACAAAAAAGAAAAGATCACGTCGGAGGGCGGATTTAGGAACACGCTGGCTAGGTGGCGCGAGTTGTCAACCTGATTTCAAAACATTCGTTTTCATTTGGTTATTTCTCTAGTTTGCCAGTTAAGCTTGAATACATCTAGCCACTTGCCGTTTTCATCATGGCGATCGTGGACGATACATAACGGATCATCGGGGCTACTCTCAAAGACAGTAACAGCTCTTTTAATTTCGCCAATAGCTAGGAGCTTTTCGAAAAAGAATGAAAACACGGCCGATCGACTCGGACAACATGGAGGACTCCCTGAAAGCAACCTCGCTAGAAGAATCGGACGACTTCTTCGAAGACGTCGACGACACTTCGGACCTCCCGATGTCGCTCATCGTCACCAATGTGGACATCTCTGTCTACACTGATTCCGAACAACGAGTGAGTACACCGACCTTCCCACCCGTAGGACTCAGCCAACCCTCCGACATCCACACACCTCGCTGTCAACGACAACGACGCCGACAATGAGGCATGAGTGCGCGCAGCCCGGGTCTCTTTCTGTTCGGGCTCCGTCGATTTATCGATGGTCCCATTTTTACTTACGCGAGGCTTCGATCGCCCACGAGTTATGGTTATTGAATAGCGAGCAATTTGTTTCTTCCTTTTCTTTTTTTTTTATTATTGTTTGGGTTGTTCGTTTGATTCGCGCATAGTTCATGGCGTAATATTGAGACGCACGCCTGCGGGGGAAAATCGCGTCGTTGAAATGGTGTTTGTTGCGAAAGTGCGACGGGTTTGGGTTGGCTGTGCATTTATTTATTGGTGCCGCCGCGCGTGTTCGTAGAAATGGGTGCGCTCCTTCTCGCGGACGTCTAAAAGTAGCGGTGGAAACTCATCGTCGGGCTGGATGGGTGACAGGCCCGCTAAGCTACGCGGCCTCACTTCGTTGGCGCAGGCGGGCATAAGCGACTCGAGGAAATATAGTAAGAAATGAAAGGCGACTTCGTTGGGGTTTTTCCGCCGCTTCCTACTCTGTGTAACACTTTAGCTCCTTCGTTTTGTTCTAATCGACTTAAAACAAATCTGTCAAAAAAAAAAAAAGAAGCAGCAGTGTCCGACGGAACCCGAAATAAAACTTAAAGTTACGTCCGACGTAACTTTACGTAAGGATTTGAGTTACGTCCGACGTAACCCAATATCTAAATTAAAGTTACGTCCGACGGAACTCCAAATTGAAAATTAAAGTTACGTCCGACGTAACTTGACCCCAAGGTTTCGAGTTACGTCCGACAGAACCCAATGTGAAAATTAAAGTCACGTCCGACAGAACTCGGAAATAAAAAGCGGTGAGACTATTTTGCCGGCAGCCGGCACAATAGCCCGGGAAAAAAATGCCGGCAGTTTCGGACGGCGCGTGTATCACTGGGGAGCTCGTGAACACACCCCCCCGCCCGCGTTCACGCCGCTTCGCGGCGACAGTCTGCGGCTGCTCATTAGAAATATATTGACCCAATTGGCCCAACACTACACCGCCGCTTCGCGACGGCCCGCCGGCGGCCCAAGCCCGCTGTCCTCCATTCACCCCCGAAAAGAAAATGTTTTGTCGACAACATTCGTTTTTTTTTTTTCAGTGTTAATCCTAAAAAAGAAATGTAAATATCGCCTAATGCCTAAACAAACAAAACAAAATTCCGGGAAAAAATTGCCTAATGCCTACACAAAACAAAATTCCGAAAAAAAAACAAAAACACTGGGGATTGAACCAGTGTCCTGCTGCGTATGAGTCAAACACCATACCACTGAGCTATTCCACAACTTCAAATAGCTATGTTCACAATTCGTTTTATGCGAGACCCGATAGGGGACAACTGCCGGCACTTTTTTCCTGGGTTATTTTGCCGGCTGCCAACATGAATATCCACTTCCAATAAACAAATTAAATTACCCCCCCCCCCCCCCGCTGACCGTCTGATCTGGACGAAGTTTCCAGTACCGGCGTAGGTCGTGGTACCGGCACGCGTTCGTGTAATTACTACTGCGTGGTGCACGTTAAAGACCCCACTGGTTAGCGGTAATTGTACTGCACTGGCTAACTTTCTCATCTCACCCGCAGCAGTCTCAGGCTCTCAGCACGCGTGCTGCGGTTTCCATTTTGTTAATATTTTCTTTTCTTTTGTGTGTCGCGTCTAGGAAGAAGTGGTTGCATATCTAAAAACAAATCGAAAACGAAAAATCCTCTTAAAGAAGAAAAAAAATCGCAAAAAGGAGAGGAAAAAACGAGAAAAACA
>JAZHYW010043703.1:0-15809 GCA_037355805.1 Ixodes ricinus | reverse complement strand
CGAACCTCCGACGAGAACGGACGTCTTCTCCGGGCTCCGCAAACCCCGGAGAACTGTACGTGATCCTAGTATAAACATCGCCCCGCTCCGTCGGCCCGCCGCAGCACGCCCGCCGAGAGGCGGGTAGAGTCGGCCCTCCGAGGAAAACATGTCGACTTCCGCGCTCCCATTACGCGGCTACGACCCTGAGGCGATGGCGTGGGCCTCGGTCCCCACCACCGATGACGCAAATTCGACGGTTTTTCCGGAAATTCGGAGTCAAGCTTTACTTCACGCGGCTGCACGCCGCTCACAGGACAAAGCCGAGATGGCGACGCCCGGCGACACCATGGCCCCCGGCTCGTCGGTCGGAAACGTGAATGCTCCCGCGACACGCGCCACGGGAAGCAAGGGCAAGGCGTTCACGAAGTGGAAGCCGCGCCCAATGCCCAAACCCGATCCCGAAGACTACGTTATAGTCATCAAGCCCCGAGAACGTGTTTCTCTTCACGAGGTGCTCACGGAAACCGGCTACGGAACCGCCATCTCGGCGTACCTCGGACCGGAACGGGCCCGCGCCATCTCCGTTCTGCCCTCGCGAGACCAAAACATCATCATCGTGCATACCCCGGACATCGAGGCGGCCGACCGGCTCATCGGGGATTTTGCAGTCAACACTGAGAAGGACTCGATCCCGCTTCAGGGTTATTTGAGACAAGACGGCGGCAACACATGCCACGGAGTGATCGTGGTCCGTAACACGGACACCACGGAAACTCTTCAACACCGAGTGTGCTGGCGCGCCGGTACCATTGTGGAAATCCGAAAATTCGGCACATCCAACAAGGCACGCATCACCTTCGCGGGTAAGGAGAAGCCCCGTTACGTGCATTATGACAACATGGTCGTCTCTGTGCAAACCTATTACAAAACTATCCCGGCCTGCGGCCAGTGTGGGGCCGTCGGGCATCGCGCGGATGCATGTCCAAACCTGCAGCCGAACACGTGTGGACTCTGCGGACTCCAAGCTCCGCTAGTGGAGGGGTGCGGGCCCCTCATAACTGTGTTCCCCGGTGTTCTGTGTGCGGTGGCGCCCATGCCACCAACTCTCGCGACTGTGCGGCAAAATTCCGCACACCCAAGATGGCCGCCCAAACGGGAGGAAAAAGAATATGGCGCCCAAGAAGAAAAGCCGCCATCTTGGGCCTCCCGGCGACCAGTCTCGCCGAGAAACCTCTAACACCACGAAGCCGGCGCCACCTACCGGAGGTGCTGGAAAGCAACCGTCGACGGAGTCGCCACCACACGGCGGCCTGGAGAAACGAGCGGCGGAGAAGCGTGGCAAGACCGGGTCCTGGAGTCGACGCCGTCAAAAACGGAAATCAGGTGAGCGGTTCGGGTAGGGCTGCCTCTTCCTCCCCACTTCTCACTCCCCCCCCCCCCTCAAGGGCGCGCAGCGCCGAGCAAGATCAAATAGCAGCCCTCAGGGCCCAAAACGAGAAGCTGCTAAAGAAAATTAACGAATTGGAATCCAAAATGAACCAGCGTCCTTCTCCTCCTCCCTCCCTCCCCCCCCCGCGGCTGAGGAAATGGAGAGTGAGCTCGTGGCGCCGAACGCGGCGTCAAGCGCGGCGGCCGCATTCGAGGTCCGTTTCGAGGCCCGCTTCGCGGCGATTGACGCCCGATTCACCGCCTTTGAAAACCGAATCCCAATGATAGTCAACACCATCTCCAAATTGCAAGAGACAATCCCCGCGATGATTGCCCAACAAATTGCGCACTCCCTGCGCCCCTCGCGCAGGCCCGGCGGTCCCTACAGGGACGTATCCGGCCGCCCTCTCAAACCTTCTAGACGCGCCCCAGAGGTAGACGATGACGACAGCTGCTCGCTCTCCGGTTTGGAGGACGCCCCCTCCCCGCGAGTGCTGGCTCCGGAGCAGCGTCACTACCATCCCTCCTTAGCCTAACTCACCATGGCGAGCAGCCCTAAGATCAGGCGCTCCCCAAGAACCAACTCGGCCACCCCCGTCCAAATTGTCCAGTGGAATTGCCGGGGCTTCCGCTCCCGCGCAAAGCGGGCGAATCTCCGACTTTTCCTTTCAACTCTCGACTCGCTTCCGGCGGTGGTTGCTCTCCAGGAGCCAGGGAGCGGCGCCACTCTTACAAACTACATCACCTTCCAGCAGGACCCCTCTTCCTGCGTCTGTGTGCATAAAAATTATACGGCTAATCTAGTCGACTTGGAACTTCAAACTGAATATTCGTATGTGATGGTGACACTCCTTCCGCTCAAGAAACAAGATGCACCCCTCCACATACTCAATATCTACTGTTCCCCCAGACTCAAAAATGTAACGTTCGCAGCACTCTTTAGCCGCGCTCTAAAGGCTGCGGGCAGGGACTCCCTGGTGATTGTGGGCGATTTCAACGCCCCCAGTACGCTCTGGGGGTACGTTCGTGAGGAGAAGCGGGGACGCAAGCTAGCGGAACTTGCGTCCACGCTGGGCCTGACTCTCCACACCGACCCTGCATATCCAACGCGAGTGGGTAACTCTGTGACCCGGGATACGTGTCCGGATCTTACCTTTACGAAAAACATTAGACACGCAGAATGGGCCAACACCGAGGAAACCCTTGGTAGTGACCACTGCCTTATCAATATTACCATAAGGACTAAACCATTGGCAAGACCCCACGCACAAGCTCGACTCCCCGACTGGAATAAGTTCCGGCAAAGCTACATCAATTCGGCCTCCATCAACGAACAAGGATACCACGCGTGGGCACAAGGATTGGTTACACACCTCCGTTCGACGGAAACCCATATTCAACTCTCGGAGGCAACGCCGGAGGTGGACAACCACCTTCTGCACCTCTGGGAGGCGCGGCACAGCCTCGTCCGCAGATGGCGCCGCCAAAAACATAATAGAAAGCTCAAAATTCGTATCGCCGAGCTCACCCAGCGAACGGCAGAGTACGCGGCCCAACTCGCCGACTCGAACTGGGTGGACCGCTGTAACACGGCGGCCAGACAAATGTCTAGCCGGAGCCCGTGGCGCCTCTTCCGCGCCCTAATTGACCCGACTCAAACCCGCGCCGAGACACAAAAACATCTCCAACGAGCTATTCATAGCTTCGATGGAGATACCTCAAAATTAGCTTGCACACTACGCGACCAGTACCTTTGCACCCAACAGGACCCCCGAGGGCCCGCGTACTCGTATGCGGGTTCAGAGAACGCGGGGCTGGATCAGCCGTTCCAGCTGCACGACCTGAAGGCGGCCCTAGCTAAAATGAAACGAGGAACGGCACCGGGCCGGGACATGATAACTGTGAAACTGCTTGCCAATCTTCCCGACCCCGCCTATGCAACCCTCCTCGCTTTCATCAACTCTATCTGGCTTGGTGAGGCACCCATCCCACTCGAATGGAAGACCGCCCTGGTAACTTTCATTCCGAAAGCCGGCAAAGCCATAAACACAGACAACCTCCGCCCCATCTCCCTGACGTCTTGTGCGGGAAAGCTGATGGAGACCATGGTGCGGGACAGGCTGTCTGGGTTTCTGGAAAACCAAAATGTATTCGCAGACACCATGTTCGGTTTCCGCCAGCACCGGTCCGCGCAGGATGTTCTGCTTCAACTCGACCGAGAAATTCTCAACCCTGTCGAATACCCCCTCAACGATAAGGCAGTACTCGCCCTAGACTTGCAGGGGCTTTCGACAACGTCACACACGAAATTATCCTACACCATCTTTCCCAGACCAACTGTGGACATAACACCTTTCAGTATATCAAGCAATTTCTCTCGGATCGACAATCTTTCATCCGAATACAAGACGAAGAACACGGCCCCTATCAACTGGGAACGAGAGGAACCCCACAGGGCGCGGTCCTCTCGCCGTTACTTTTCAATCTGGCCATGATGAAACTCCCGGCTCAACTGGCGAAGGTCGAAGGCGTCCAGCATGCGCTGTACGCCGACGACATAACCATTTGGGCCAAACACGGATCGGTGGGAGACATTGAGGCCAACCTGCAGCAAGCGGCGGAGATCGTGGACGCCTACGCCCGCCGCTGCGGCCTTCAATGTTCCACGTCCAAATCCGAATTTGTGCACATTCGCCCGTCGCCTAAGTGCACCACCAAAATGGAATTATCCCTGGCCAGCGGCCCGATACCCGAACACGATGAGATTAGAGTGCTTGGTCTCTTTATCCACAAACATCGGCGGGTTGATACAACACTGGCCAAACTGCGCAAGGTGGGGGACCAGGTGGGCCGAATGGTCCGCCGGGTTTCCAACAAACGCGGGGGTTACGGTGCAAAGACGCCTTGCGGCTGGCGCACGCGTTCGTGATCAGTCGAGTCCTCTACTCGACTCCTTACCTCCACCTGCGCAAGTTTGACGAGACCGCCCTTGAGGTGCTTCTTAGAAAGATGTACAAGCGTGCCCTCGATCTCCCGATGAACACGTCCAACCAGCGCCTCATGGGCCTGGGGATGGTAAACACTTTCGCGGAGCTCCAGGAGGCCCACTTGACCAATCAATATACAAGACTTTCAAAGACGTCGTCGGGACGCCACCTATTAGCCCGACTACACATCCATCACCTAACACTGACAGAAGAGCGCGTACGCATCCCCGAAGTCTGGAGATACGCCCTGCACGTGCGCCCTCTTCCAGCCAACATGACACGTGACGACCACAGTGGCAGGCGCCTTGCGCGGGCGGAGGCACTGGCCCGCCACTATGGGTCCAAACCCGGAATCTTCTATGTGGACGCCTCCGGCCCTCACCATGGGGGAGGTACACGGCTGCAGTCGTCCACCAAAACGTCCTGGTGAACGGCCTTACGTTCAGAGCTAAAGACATAACACATGCGGAGGAGATCGCCATCGCTCTAGCCGCCGCAGACCAGGACTCGCGAGTCATCATCACCGACTCGAGAGGGGCCTGCAGAAATATTGAACAGGGGTACATTCCTCTCTTTGCGTATCGCATCCTTAAAGATAGCGACTACCTCGGGGCCCCCGCGTCTCGAACGATCGTCTGGGCTCCTGCTCACATGGGCCTCGAAGGCAACGAAACGGCAGACGCCGCCGCCCGCGCGCTCACTCTCCGGGCAACGCCTTCAGACCCTTCCGAAATAGATCCCGAACCCAATCCGGCCCTCACTTTTCGAGAAATTACTCAATTATACCAATTCGGCCACGCAATTTATCCTAAGCCCTGTAAGGGCCTTACAAAGGCGGAGGAACGCACACTCTCCGTCTCTACACCAAAACCCTGCTGTGCCCGGCAGTTTTAAAACACTTTGATCCTGCTTATACAGGAAAATGCCCGCACTGTGCGGAGAAGTTTTCGGACATCTTCCACATGGTGTGAGCATGCCAATCAACCCCGAACCTCGTCCCAAAACCCAACCCCACCCGGGAGGACTGGGAGGCAGCCCTGCTCGACTGCTCCGACCTGGAGGGCCAGAAGGCCCTGGTTGACCGAGCCCGAGCCGCGGCAGTCGCCAGTGGGCTCCTGTACTGAGGAGTCCACCTAGTGTTTGTGAGAGGTGGCCCCCTCCGGGCCACCTCAAACTACCTCCCTCATGATATACCTTTAATAAAGTTTTTCAGACAGACAGACAGACAGGGGGGGGGGGAGTGCGCCGCGCGCTTCGAACGCGTGGCGCCACTATTCGCCGAATTCAGTCACGTGAGGAGCAGGATCAACATGCTGTGCAGGAAAGACAGCGCTACGGGGATGAACGCGCAACTCTGGCTCCCGTAGGGAGCCTATGCAGGAACTTAGCGCACACCAGCTCGGAACATGCACGTGGAGCGAAAGCTCGTGCCCCTGGGTTCAATCCCCACCCCTGCCCGTTTCGATCTGGATGAGCATTGTACCGGCGTGCCGTCGTGTATCACAACTGTGTGATGCACGTTAAAGACCCCAGGCAAGCGGTTGTACCGCACTGGCTAAATTGCTCATCTACAGCTGAGACACCAGACGCCCACTGAGGCAGACTAACTTCCGACTGTATAAACATACACACAACAATTTGCTTCGGTATACAGGAAACGTCTCCATAAAGCTGCCCGTCACCAGCGAATATTGATCGGCTCACCAAGAACGGAGGAGTCAAGGAGAAATTGCTGATTTCACAGACCAAAATGGCGACCATACTGGGAGCTTGCCGCTACTCTCTCAGGATCTAGTGATCTTAGGTCAAGGAAGCTAGACCCTGCTGGCTCTACTGAGCTGAAGTGACCTAGATTGGGGCTTCCCCAAAGTCCCTTGCGTGCCTATTGTGGCTTAACTTTGGCTCCTAAGTTCGTTCAAAAGCGTTTATTTTATATCATTCCGAATGTGCACATTGTTTCATTCTCGGAATCCTCTCAGCCAGTTTTCCACCAGGAGAAGCCAGGGATTGAAAGCGGTGTCGTGGACACATCTCTCGTGTTACTTGTGTTTCCTCTTTGACCTTTTAAATATTCTTTGGACAGTTTGAAGGTACAGGCGCTTCTCCTCGCCCTTGGCTGGGGAGTCAAAATACCCGCTCTTGGTTGTTGATCAGCAACAAAAAATTCAGCTTTTTTTTTTTATAGCCGAATTGTTTTTATTTTAGTTTTCACGTTTGTTGCTCACTTGCGTACTCATTACCAAGTCTAGCTGCCCGATCAACTTCCAGTTCGGCTGTTAGGGATATGCAATACCAGACTATGTGTCAAATCCGTCTAATCGCGTCAAGGCATATTACGAAGTTATTGCGGAATGCGTCACGAGCCGAGTCTGCTGCCAAACTGAAGCACGCCAGTTGCCATGCCTACAATACGTGAGTCCCCCTTTGTTCCTAAAATCTCTCGATACCCATTATGTTGCATGTCCTGAAATACTTCAAAGTAAAGTTCGATTGTAGCAGCTAAGTTGCTTCATGAAAGTCATAAAGATCACAACAGAAGGTGATTTTCAGGGAAGTCATCACAAGTAGAGCATCCCCTTTTGACTTTTTTTTATTATTATATCATTAACTTGCAACATACTTGCCGAGTATCTTCGAATGTAATTCAATTACGTTTTCAAATTACTGTATTTGTACTTTACTCAAGATAGTTCATAGTAAATGTAAATTAAATAGTACTCTAAATCATTTTCAAATTGGTATAGTACCTTATCTTAAATACTTTTGTTGAGTATTTGGCACAACGCTGGCCCCACGTCTTGTATGCGTGGGTTATTCGACGATATGATGATGACAATCGATTGACATTGCGCCGGTAGTGCGTCATAGGTGATCTGATATTGAAACGGCATTGCGTTGATTTAGCGCCGATACGTTCTTGATGAGTAAATGATTTTAAGGTCGTGATGTGTTTTCCAGCCAAATTTAGCGGCGAAACTGAATTGGTGCATAGGTCACGTGACGTAAATTTTTCCGCAACGCGCGTCGCCGAGCGGTCGCGTGCGTGTCCGAATGGTTACCGCGCTTGACTGTCGCGCGGATGGTCTGGGTTCGATTCCATCGAGCGGAATGTTTCTTTTATTTATTCTTTCAACTTGGCGTTCTCGTGAGCTCGAGAACATTCTTGTCTGATCGAGTTCCGAATGTTCTACGCGCCGAACGTTCTAGGCCGAATGTTCCAGAAACCCACGCGGCTACAGAAGGTGTTCCGCGTGGCGACCCGCAGTCAGTCTCGCTCCAGCGCTCGATCCTACTGTTTCGCCTACATCGACGCCTGCGACGCTAACGTTCTTCTATTTTATTTTGGGCACAAGTTCGCCCCATTAAAGGGCAACTCCGCTCAATTCCGAAAAATTTAGGCTTACATGTGATTCCATTTCACGAAAGTACTACTAAACAGCTCTACGTCTTCCGGATTCGCGAAATGTGGAATATTATTTGTGTAATTTTAATTTAAACATCAGCTGATACCGAAACGCGTAACTTCAGCTGCGTCAGGCAACATTGGTCTCGTGTCACTCAAAGTCATGGCCACGTCACGTCGAGACCACGCGGCCTTGTGACGCTCGTGGGGGCAAGGTACAGGACCACTGATCTCCACTAGAGGGGCTGGATGGCGCATTGAGCAAACAGGAATGAAGCCACCGGAAGTGAGCGGCTTGTCCCGGAAGTGAGCGCTTGGCAGGCTTTGGAACCCGTCGGAGTGCTGGTTGGAAAAGCGTCCAGGGCGCTGGATTTTCGCTTGTTCCCTCAAGAAAGCCTGCTTGCTGCGCAATAACAGCGCATGCGAACCCGAGAAGTATCACGGGAAGCCATTCAATGTAAACATTTTGAGATTCTAGTTGATCAAGATGTGAAGATGTCCCAAGTTCAAATGCCTCATCCTCGGGATTTGATCCAGAACGGGAGTATTAAAACCCAATCAAAGACACAAAAGAGCATTGTCCAAAATATCGACTGAATGCACTAGGAAGCCCAGCGCACGCCCGACTTCCGGGACAAGCATCGAACTTCCGGTGGCTTCACTTGCGCCAGGCTCGGAGAGCAGCTAAGCGCCATCCAGCCCCTAGAGTAGAGATCAGTGTACAGGACACGCGACGCGGGCAGGTCAGGGGGCAGGTCGCTTCGCATGGCGTGGACGGTGATGGCCCGGGGGAGAGGGGAAGGGGAGAACACGAAGAGGAGAGGGGTGCGGAGAAACCGGACATGCGATAAGCGCGCAGAGCAAGCGCAAACTAGCGCATCCGCGTTACGGTGATCACGTGGACGCCGTGGAGCCAACACCGGGAGGGGAAACTCATGACGTCATCGTTCAATTTCGCTCTGAAAAGTAAAAACGAACAAAACGTGAGAATGACGTAATCGCGACTTCGCGTAGTGGTTCAACGTTGGCCGCTCCAACTCCGTCGCATTGACTGGCGCTGACGATTGCGCCTCACGTCGCACGCTAGAGTTGGCAGATTTCGGCGACTTGGCTCATTCGAAAGTTTGCTGGCCAGTTTATTAAATATATAGACGGAATTAGATCGTAATATTTGATATGGGGTCTTCCTATATGATACTGAAGAGGACTGGATAGTTTTCTAAATATCAAAAATGAAGCGGAGTTGCCCATTTAACCATTTATTTCTGCAGATTGTTCTTCGCCTCCTCGTTTGTCATTTCGTGACAATGTTTAATGGGGAACCTGAATTTGTCTGCAGGTCCCGTGACGTGAGGTCACGTGACATGTAAATTGTCCCGCCAAATTTAGCCGGGAAAAATGAAATTGGTGCACAGGTCACGTGACGCCAATTCTTCCGCTCAGTTTGGCGGGGAAACTGAATTGGTGCATAGGTCCCATGACGTCGAGTCACGTGACATCAATTTTCCCGTAAAATTTAGCGGGAAAACTGATTTGGTACCTAGATAACCTGACATCAATTGTCAATTTGTTCCGCCAAGTTTGGCGTGGAAACTAAATTGGTACAAAGGTCATGTGACCTCAATTTTTCGCTAAATTATTCGGGAAAACAGATGCATAGGTCACGTGAAGTAAATTTTCTACTAAATTTAGCGGCGAACATGCAGTTTGTCTGTAGGTCCTGCGACATCAGGTCACATGACATCAATTTTCCCGCCAAACTTAGAGGAAACTGGGTTGCTGCATAGTTCACGTGACGTCAATTCTCGCTAAATTTAGCGGGGAGACCGGAAATGGTGCATAGGCCACGTGACGTAATTTTTTCCGCTAAATTTCGCGACCGTTCAAACACCAAGTTAAGAAGGTAGGAGAAGCTCCTCCCAAAAGCGTGGTGCGCCGGTTTCAAATCCCTCCGGCAGTCGAAGGAAGAGTTCACTGGAAACGCTCCTTGTTCCGCTTCAATGGATAGATAATGGCCACAGAGTGGTGCCAACTTGTCTCGGACCCCCACTTTTAAGAAAGCGACCTTTGTATACATCGGAGAAGGAACTGAGCCCCTGAAAGCAGCCTTTGTATCAATCGGAGGGGAAGCTAATCCCCGAAAGTCGTTTTTGTTTCCATCGGAGGGGTAGACTCTAATCTCCCTCTCGTGGCTTCCACAATGCTAAGTCGAAAGTCGAGAGATAAAGCAAATATGTACAGAAAGGCAAGACCCTCCTCGCTCGTTGGCCGCGACGTCGCGGAAACGATGGGACGCTATTGGATGCGGAGGTGGCGGAGGGATATATGATTCCCTATATCTCGCGTACCTCATCAAACTTTGCCCACCTCCAAGTTCAACCTTTCACTATCCCATCATCATCAACATTCCGCACGCATGAAGCCAACGAGCTTCCCTGTCATCCATCATCGTCCTGCTCTACTACAAGCCGGCCACATTGGCACACGCGTACGGGCGGCAACGCCTTCTGTAGAGGCCTGTATTTAAAGGTACAAATATATATTGATATTGAACACATAATCTCATATTTTTTACCTCCGTATCTCTCGGCACCTCCGTCACTGGGGGCCCCAACATCGCCCACGAAATTCAAAGGATTAGCATTTCCTCGTTTCCCTGCTCCTTCTTATCACCCACAAGAATAAAGAACAAACAAACAAACAACCCAGCTAATGAATTGGTCGGACAAGGAGACCTGTGCACCGGAAATCGCAAAATCAAAGCGTAGCAACGGCATTACTGCCTTCAATGAGAAGTCTGAAAGAAAAAAAGGAAGAAACAAAAAAGAAAAAGATCACGTCGGAGGGCGGATTTAGGAACACGCTGGCTAGGTGGCGCGAGTTGTCAACCATATTTAAAACATTCGTTTTCATTTGGTTATTTCCGTTATTTCTCTGGTTGCCAGTTAAGCTTGAATACATCTAGCCACTTGCCGTTTTCATCATGGTGATCGTAGACGATACACCAACGGATCATCGGGGCTACTCTCAAAGACAGTAACAGCTCTTTTAATTTCGCCAATAGCTAGGAGCTTTTCGAAAAAGAATGAAAACTACTGGCCGATCGACTCGGACAACATGGAGGACTCCCTGGAAAGCAACCCGCTAGAAGAATCGGACGACTTCTTCGAAGACGTCGACGACACTTCGGACCTCCCGATGTCGCTCATCGTCACCAATGTGGACATCTCTGTCTGCACTGGGATTCGAACAACGAGTGAGTACACCGACCTTCCCACCCGTAGGACTCAGCCAACCCTCCGACATCCACACCTCGCTGTCAACGACAACGACGCCGACAATGAGGCATGAGTGCGCGCAGCCCGGGTCTCTTTCTGTTCGGGCTCCGTCAATTTATCGATGGTCCCATTTTTACTTACGCGAGGCTTCGATCGCCCACGAGTTATGGTTATTGAATAGCGAGCAATTTGTTTTCTTCCTTTTCTTTTTTATTATTGTTTGGGTTGTTCGTTTGATTCGCGCATAGTTCATGGCGTAATATTGAGACGCACGCCTGCGGGGGAAAATCGCGTCGTTGAAATGGTGTTTGTTGCGAAAGTGCGACGGGTTTGGGTTGGCTGTGCATTTATTTATTGGTGCCGCCGCGCGTGTTCGTAGAAATGGTGCGCTCTTCTCGCGGACGTCTAAAAGTAGCGGTGGAAACGTCATCGTCGGGCTGGATGGGTGACAGGCCCGCTAAGCTACGCGGCCTCACTTCGTTGGCGCAGGCGGGCATAAGCGACTCCGAGGAAATATAGTAAGAAATGAAAGGCGACTTCGTTGGGGTTCTTTCCGCCGTTCTCCTACTCTGTGTAGCACTTTAGCACCTTCGTTTTGTTCTAGTCGACTTGAAAACAAATCTGTCAAAAAAAAAAAAAAAGAACGCAGTGTCTAGCGTTACGTCCGACGGTACCCGAAATAAAAATTAAAGTTACGTCAGACGTAACTTTACGTCAAGGATTCGAGTTACGTCCGACGTAACCCAAAATGAAAATTAAAGTTACGTCCGACGGAACTCTATATAAAAATTAAAGTTACGTCCGACGTAACTTTACCCCAAGGTTTCGAGCTACGTCCGACGGAACACAATGTGAAAATTAAAGTTACGTACGACGGAACTCGGAAATAAAAATAAAGTTACCCCACCCTCTGCCCGTTTCAACCTGGATGAGGTTCGTACCGGCGTAGGTCGTGGTACCGGCACGCGTTCGTGTAATTACTACTGCGTGGTGCACGTTAAAGACCCCACTGGTTAGCGAGTAATTGTACTGCACTGGCTAACTTTCTCATCTCACCCGCAGCAAGTCTCAGGCTCGCAGCACGCGTGCTGCGGTTTCCATTTTGTTAATATTTTCTTTTCTTTTGTGTGTCGCGTCTATACTTCGTTTCACCGCCCGTCCAGACATGGCGGATGTGCGAGAAAGCGGGACCAATCAAAGCAGCGTCAAAAGTGCGAAGTCATTAGTGCCTTTTTTGTTTATGATTGGTTCAGCGATGATAGAACACGGACAGAGATATCACGAGCACCATGATGGTGCCCTTTGACGCTGTCTGATTCGTCATACAATCTCGTAGCATCGGCTGCGTCTGGACGGAAGGTGAAACGAAGTATGGGAAGAGAGTGGAGTTCCCATATCTAAAAACCGATCGAAAAGTGAAAAAACCCCTCTTAAAGAAGAAAATAATCGCAAAAGGAGAGGAAAAAAACGAGAAGAAAAAGAGTAAAATTATGCGCACTCCGGAGTGCATTTCGGGCCAGATGGCTATACGCACTCCGGCTTAGACTCGCATAAAAACGAATGGTCACAGCGAGCTCTTTCACATTTTTGAACTGCCCAATCCGGGAGGCCGAGGTCCTACATGCAATCAAGCACCTGTCCCGTAACAAGGCTCCCGGCCCAGACGGCATCCCGGGTCGAGTTTCCGAAATCTTTTCTGGACGCTCTCTGTCCCATCTTGGCTCGAGAGTCTTCAATGACATCCGGAGACGAAAGCTACTTCCTCCGTCCATGCGGCCAAAGCTTCACGGTACTGATCCCGAAGAGAATCCCCAAAGGGCCCTATTTCCGGGGCAATCGGGGACTTTCGGCCCATCAGGGTCTTCTTTGCTCTGATTATAAAATCCTGGCCAAGATCCTCGCAAGGCGACTTGACACAGGGCTCAAGTCCATCACCAGGCCCCCATCAGACCTACGGCCTTCGCGGGAGGAGAATATCCAGGAACCTCCACATCATGCGGGGCGATCGGCGAGGCGGCGGTGGGAGGGTCGCCAGCCCCTGGCGGTCCTGCAGCTGGACCTGCGGCTCGGGCTCCAGCCGACCGGGTGTCCCACAGGTTCCTCCTGGCAGCGCTGGATCGGTTCGGCGTGGGGAGGAGCTGCGGGAGTGGATCGCGCTCTGCTACCGAGACACCATCACGCCGCCTTCTCATCAACGGTCAGGGAGGGGAGGGCCCATTTCCATCGGGAGGGCCGGATTAGCAGCAGGCTGCCCTCTCGCCCATCTCTTCGCGCTGCAGTTGGAGCCACTCCTGCCCGGGGCAGTCAGCGCGGACTCATCCATCTCAGGTTTACGGCTTGGGGACGAAGGAACGTCCCGCGTGCTGGCCTTCATGCAGACGACGGCCCGTTGCTCTGCTCATCCAAGGTGCAGGTGCAGAAGACATCCTGCGACACGTCGGACCGGTTCTGCGCCTGCCTCAGGGGCCATGATCAGCCGAAGCAGAAGTCAACGGGGGCGTGGCTCGGGGCTTGGGCGACTACCCCAAGAACGTTCGGAGGTATAGGTGTGAGGCACTTCGCTCGACGGCTACCTGGGTGTGCCGGTGGACCCGCAGCGATCAGCAGCCGCAGTGGTGAGGCCGACCGCCAACTCCGTTGCCGCCAAGCTGTCGCCCTGGCGTGCAGAAGCTTTGTCTCTCTTCAGCCGGGCTCCCGTGCGCAACTGCAGATCAGCTACCACCAGCGGTGCTGGCCACAGGCTCAGGCCCGTCTGCTGCCCGAGCAAAGCCAGGGCCGGAAAGGTACACCGGAGCAAGGGCCATGTTCGTGTGGAAGACCGCCATGGAAAGCACACGAAGGAACAACCTCTTTCTGCACCAAGAGACCGGCGGTGCTGGGCCTCGTCAACATCGTGCTCAAGCTGCACGTGCAGCGTTTTTCTGCTCTTCCGGGATGCAAGAGACCCGCGACCTTCATCGCCGTGCTGCACCACCTTGGATTCCCACATCTTGGGGATTGGATGAGTGAGCACGAGTGGCCCCCGCTACCGACCAAGGGCCGCTCTGCGGTTCCCGTAAGGAAATCGCCAGCTCCACATCGAGGTTTCTGCAGGCCCGGGTATCACATGGGAGTGCCACGGCGACCGTCGGAAAGAGGGCGGCTGTACTGGGATGGCGTGGTCTCAGCATCCTTCCCGCTACAGCACGCTCTACAGACAACCTCCGACACCCGACGACGCGGCGCGACGCGCACAAGCTCGTGCGAATCCTTCCCGTCCCTGTGGCGACAAGGGACTTCTTCGTCCGGATGCACATGGAGGTCGCTTCCAGTTGGAGACCTGCCTCCCGCCAGCGAGGGGTTCTTCGGGGCCGTGGGTCCCTGAACTGCGACCTTTGCGGGCGCGCCGGAGACCATCCAGCACGTCCTAGTCGAGTGTAGTAACGCCTACCATCTTCTGGGACGAGACTGAGGGCGAGCGTTTGAGCTCAGGGACTCCTTCGAAGTGGAGGTGGAGCGCTTTCAAGCACACGGCAACCGCGGGAGAGAGGGATAAGACGGAGGTGGCGCACGTGATGATGCTGCTGGGCCTACCCCGTCACGCCATCTGGAAGTCACGTGCCGCAATGGTGCAATGCCACCTCGGCCCAGCAGCGTCCAACCTGAGAGCTCGCTTCGATGTCCACGTTGGGGTGGTGCTGCTCGGTGACGTCGCGGCTAGAGCGAACGCGGAAGCGATTGGGGGTGCATCGAGCGATCAACTCGCAGGAAGGGCGTCGCTGCTGCGTGCAACGGCGATGCGTCAGGCGTGGGATACTGATGCGAGTTCCTGTGAACTGTAGAGCGCGTTGGCGTTGTTAGCTGAGGTGGCGCGGTGCGCGAAAGTGGACCGTGGTTCTTCCCAACGGAATTGCGCGTCTATATTCTTCGATTTATCTATATATACATATTTTTTTCGTACAGATTTCTGTATACCGCTGACGCGGTCTCATACTGTGTCGGTTGCGTCTCTGTCAGTCGTTTCCGCCCAGTCTGGTCTAAGCACTTCAGGTTTGTGTGACAGCTATTTACCGCGCGGTGAACCTGTATTTTTTTTATTGATTTCAGAGTATCTGTCTTCTCATTCGTTTCTACAGTTTGTATAACGTTTCCATACGAGCTATCCAACTGTCATTTTCTGAATTATTTTTTTCATTTGGCCTTGTATAATGATTGCGAAACCTACTGCAAGGATGTCTGTAAATAACATGTAAATAAACTTGTTTCGTTTGCAAAAAAAAAAAAAAAAAAGATGGCTTAGCTAGCGGCCAGGGCGTCCGCTTTGTACGCAAGCGGGCGCGGGGTTCGATCCCCGGCGGGCGTACTTTTTTCTTTTTTTTTCGTTTTTGTTTTAGTAGGCATTATTGCGATGTTTACGACATTTCTTTTGTGCGATAATTTTGGCCGACGGAAATCCGCAGAATTAAATGGGACTTCCTTTCCGGGGGTGCGATCGAGGACAGCGGGGCTTGGGTTGCCCGGCGGGACGCCGCGAAGCGGCGTGTACTAGCTACGTTTGTAATTAGTAGCTAATACTGCCGCCGCGGGGCGGCGTGAACGCAGGCGGGGGCTGGGTTAACACGCTCCCCAGTGATACACGCGCGCGGCTCCGAAGAAAGGGGCCCGACGGGCATGAGTTCTGAAGGAGTGCGTATAGCCATCTCGTCCGAAGTGCACTCCGAGTGCTGCATAGCTTTACTGAAGAAAAAAAGC
>JAZHYW010043702.1:0-23330 GCA_037355805.1 Ixodes ricinus | reverse complement strand
CTGAATATCGTCGTATCATTCATTATTCGGGCACTGCTACGGAATCACTGCGGCCTCCATGATGGTAGATTTAGTTTAAGGACATTGCGAGTCACGTATCCGAGAAGGCTCATTTCTGATTGCTTTGGAAGCTCATCAAAGCCACAGGCCACGAATCAGAGGAATCGTAACACTTCGAGGCAGGCCTACGAAATAGAGAGTAATCTATCTCACGAGTCTACCTCATGCGAGTTTGTAAAGGTTCTTATGGTGTCAGACTGGGTATACAGTGTCATTTCAGCAGCGGTCTGATTATCGCAACCGCGAGAAATGTATTTCAGCTCTTGTTACCAAGATAAAAATTAGTTTGCTATTTTATTTTCACGTACTCTGCAGCATTCAGTTGGCAAATAGAGGGGAACCTTCCAAGTGGTATGCTAACGGTCATTTTGTGGAAATATTCGTATTTCTAAATTTAGAACGAATTTACCAAGTTATTGGCAAGCTGTTAGCAGATGGCAGCAGCAGTGACACCTTTTATAATGTGGCATTCATAAATACCTCTTGTACTGCAAAAAAAAAAAAATAGACGCGAACAATATAGTTACATGATCATTAATTCTAAAGAGCAGTTACATGAACATCTCAGCAAGAAGGTAACTTGCACTAAAACTTGGGTTTGGGCCGGTTGGTTCCTACCCTAATTAAAAGGCTAAAAAGCGCGAACAAAACAAGGACAATGAAGACACAAAGTCGACAGGACAGGCTCTAGACCGTGTCCTGTCGTCTTTGTCTCTTCATTGTATTCGTTTTGTTCGCGCCTTTTAACCTTTTAATCAGTAAATTGAACTAAGCACTTTACACCACTATACAATTTTGTAAGTGGGATCCCGGCTTAACCTCCAACTGCGGGCCGAGGTGAGGTGGATCTACTCTCCAGCCAGGACGTTCGCTGCTTGTCGTTTAGTATTGCCAAGAGTCTCTTGCTGAAACATACACTACTGAGGCGCAGAAATACATTTAAAAAAAATATTTCTAAAACATAAGGTGTTGTCTTCGACCGCGAAAGAGCACAAACAAGGATGTAAAATAACTAAACCAGTAATAAATCGAAAAATTGTTAAAACATTTAAAGTGTCAGTGCGCTTATCATCATATGCCAGAAGCCGCATGGCTATTGCGTCAACGATGGCTGCGCTCGCGGCAGCACTGACTTTCACGACGCCCTGGAACAGAGGTTGCGATTGTTATAACTCCAACCCTTAAATATGCTCCTTCCGACGCTATTGGATGATACGATTCTGTGTGGATACCTGCTGCTGCGTTCCGAAACAGTAAGTGCATCGCTAACGGTGGCCGTCGGCGATACAGCAGACACCGCCATCTTGTCCTCGCGCACCCCCCTATAACGTTCCCCTAGCGAACCCCATTATGGCCGAAACGTTACGCGGCGCCAGCATCGCTCAAAATGGCAGCGCACAGGAGCCTTTCTTGCAAACGTATAAAGGTATCAACACATTGCCAAATAATATCCATGGGACTTATATGTTTTCAGCAACCCTCGTATGTTTTGCTTGTGGTTTTGCGTTTTCGACTACGTCGCCGTTAGCCTTGCGTGGCATCTACTAAATATTCCAAGCGCAAAGCATCCGTTGTACCCAACAAATTATTAAGGTACAAGACGATAAAACCGTTAAAAGCATTTCACAGCTGTAAAAAGTAATTTATAATTATAAAATTAGCCTTGCAGTTACTTGAGCTGTGATGTAGTAAAGTTACAAAACAGAGTTTTAAACCTTGAGTCGTGTGGGCTGTAGGGATTGTGGTCTCGGTTTCTTGGTTGTGTTTGTCATGTGGATATTGTCACTGCTTTCGTTATGATTGAACACTCTCCTCACAATAGTTTCCCACGTCGACTACACGTGGTGCCAATGTTAAGGTCAAATCCACGTGAATTTATGTAGTCGTCGTCATGTGAAGATGTACGAGTAACTCTAATTGAACTAAGTAGCAAATTACTTCAAGATCGCAACTAAGTTGCAGTTGAAATTATTGAAGTATTTTTGCTACTTGAAAAGCGTTTAGTTTTGGAGAATGGTGTGAGAAACTGCGCTGACCCAAATAATTTTTATAGCTCCGCAACATTTCCCTGACGTCACCGGGGAGTTCTACGCGTTTGTGTTGGTGCTAATCCACGGTAGCCTCCTACCGACACTTTCCTTCGGTTTGAATTTTTTTTCTTCGCGAGCCTCGTGGCCTTTGGCCGGAGCCTTACTTAGCCGGCGGCTCTCTGGGGCGCCATATTTCAGGGCGCAGCCAGGGGAGGCGCCCGGATTGCAGCCCGGCCGGGTACGAAGCCCGCGATGAGGCGACCGCGAGAGGAGAGACCTGGCGCCAAATTTAATGGAGAGATAATGCCGTAACATATTGCTTTTGAAAACAGGGGACAGCGACCGCACACGGTCGATGCTGAAAACTGTGTAAAAAAGAAGAAAAAAAAAGAAGGCAGGCTCGTAATAAAGGTGTGAGGGGAGAGAAAAAGAAAAGGACGTAGGTCTATCGAATGAGGACATAAATAAAAATGTTTCGGGAAAAAAAGGGGGCGCACAGAGAGAATGAGTGGGTGGCGGGGAGGCCGGAAATATGAAACATGAGCTTGACGGGGACTTTCCCCGGGCTTTAACGCTGTGGGGACAACCAGGAAGGGAGAAGAGCGAACGAGAGGAGGAGGGGAATGGGGAAGCTTGCCCGAGAGATCTTCCGAAATGAAGCCCAGTTGTTTCGCTGCCCACTGCTCTGTCTCTTCGTGTGTTTTTCTTATTTTTAGGCGCCGAGTTTTAGAAAGTCAGGAAATGCTCCTTGCTGTGCTTCCTTTCATGTTATGTACATATATATGTATTGTTGTTTCTTGAAGAGAGTCGTGTGCGACGGTCGGTCTGAGTGTGCGTTCGCTGGTTCGGCTCAAGAAAGGAAATAAGCTCGCCGCCGTGAAATAAATGACTCGAGTCGAGAACGCGTGAATTTGGGGATTTTAAACTTTCAAGGAATGTGTTCTTTATGTGTGATGCGGGGTAAAAAAGAAGCAAAGCCTTCGCGAATAAGTCTAGATGTATTTACCTCACAGCACGGCACGTTTCATATCGAGGCTCCTAGGCTTCGGGTGCTCGTATTTCGACACTTTCCCGACTCTGACCTCTCTTTTTGTCATCGTTCGCCTTTCTCGAAACCTGTCTGATGATGGCGTGGGGAGGTTTTGGGGAAGGGGAGTGCGAAGGAATATAAAGCTTTATTGCGTTTTGGTACGGACGCTTATCTTCCCTGTACTACACAAGGCCATGCAGGTGGGCCGAAACGCTGAATGCACCTAAATCCTTGACGGCTTTAATTCAGCATATACTTTATTTGCCCAATTCACGCCCTACAATTTAGATTGCTCAACAATTAGTCGACTCAACGCCATGTCAACTGAAACCAACCTAGCGTTGATTGTGCAATAAACAAGCATTCAACGCAGTTCCCGGTTGCCACTATAGTCACAGGACTGTTTTGGGTGCCTTCTGCATTCCCTATTTTATTGAGAAAAAGATCCTAAGTAAATGGTAGTTAAAATTGGCTACGTGGTATTTCTGTAATATTTGTATTATATTATTTTTGTATTATATTATTTTTATTAAATAACTGATTCCCGAGATTTTTCTTTTTTTTTTGTTTTTACCGCAGAGTTCACGGCACTTGCCGAATCATAAAACAAACTGTTGCGAAGTAACAAAAAACAAAAAAAAAACAATACTCTCGGAGAAGCTAGTCGCTTTTGCGACATCCCTTTACTGGACGGTTTTGTTTTCTTCATATTTCTTTTCTATGTTGAACACGGTCGTCCTTCCCTTCTATCCTACCCGTTATACATAAAAACGTCAAGGTGTATGAGAGCTTTTAAAGGACCACTGAACTTATCAAACAACATATAAAATGATGGGAGAGGCCGCCTATGTCACAGCATAAACTTCCAACGTAAGGTATATTTTTTGCGCAATATTTAGGTCAACAGACTCATCTTGAGTTAGGAGCGATTCCGAAATGTGCTTCTATTTTGAGACGGCGACACCGAACTGGAAACATGTTTGGGAATCGTCTCAAAGCACGTCTCACCAGGGAAATATTGCGATAATTTTGTTTTTCGGCAAAAGTTAATCAGCTGACGTAGGCGTGTTCTGACATAGGCGTTAGCAAATACAGCCAGGTTATTGCCATCTTAGATTCTGCTGTGTTCTTCTTCCCAGCATTGGCCTTTGTGGAGGCTCTTCAACGACCGTTTCAGTGGCTCGGAATCTTGCTAAGACGAGAGAAGGTCGGCAACTGTGGCTGTAATTTGGCGCGTGTTCAAAGCGCCTATACAATTCAGTTCTCAACAGCTATCAACGTATTTCACCAAAAAGAACGCGTTACCACTCAATCATCCCGGGAGCAAAATAAGCATGTGTCATATTTGTGATCAAAATCGGTGAAGTGTGCGCGTAGTGTATGGGCCTCGTAGACGGATGAGGAGGTTTGCCGCAAAGGCCAGCCACCGATCATTTCGCGCTCGGCGCGTGCCTTCGGAGCGGACGCAAGTGCCATAACTTTTGGGCCTAGCGGGTCTGTTGAACCGCAAGTGTCAGGATGCTTGGGATAAAGCCGTTACTCGTTTTTATGAGTACAGTAAATATACTGTCGGTGGTTTGCTATCTGTCTTTCTTCAACGTGAGATCTAGAGGTTTTTGTTGAAAGATGGACACTCGGCTTCTCTTTTTACTGCGCAGCGCTGATATTGCTACTGACTCCGAGCGCGTGGTCTCATCTGGCGTCTTATTTTCACGGGTGCGCGTGCAAATCAAACGCTCAATCAAGACACGGGCTCGAGCCAGCTGCTTTGACAGCGTTGCACCGCTAATACAAAACGGTGTATAACATTGCCCGAAGAATTTGACTTGAGAGGACGCAGAACGGGCAATCATGTTTTGGATGTTTGGCGTCTCTGACATCTACTTCTGATTTTCCAGGTCCCTTCAAATTTGCTGCTGGATGTTGTTTTCTTATATAATAAATATACGCGGTGTTTTAGTTTTAGGCTTTAAAGATTTGTTTATAAACAAATCCGCGAAGCTACATTGATACGGTGTGCGCAGGCGAGTCATATATCGGCATGTGGGGACATTGACAACGGGGTAATGTAATGACAATGCTTCCGCCTCAAACATCTCATAGCATATATCATAGTCAATGGGGAATCATACAACGAACTACTTTCTTCAGCCTCACTTCATCTCTCGGAGACTAGATCACAGCAGAAAATTTAGGCTTTTTGCGCACAGAACTGACATATCTAAATATTAATTTTTTCCATGTACTATATTTAACCGAAATCAGCTGCCTGGAGAGCTCCGTTAAAAAGCCGTAAACTGCCAGTTTTATTATGCATTTTCAATTTACTGATGCTTCCTCTTTCTTCAAACTGCCAGTTTTTTTATATGTTAACAACTGCACCATATATTTTACTCTGATTCGGTAAGTTCTCTGTCTATTTGTGCGCCTTCTCTGCAGGCAGAATTGGTACCTATTTTTTTCCCTTTTTTTTTCTTGATTGATAAAAAAAAAAACTGTTCTTGGCGTCAAGTTAATCTTGTTTTTGCCCTTGTCCCACTATAATGCCCTCATGGCGATGTGGGGATTAATTTATATAAATACATAAATAAATAAATAAATAAATATATATATATATATATATATATATATATATATATATATATATATATATATATATATATATATATATATATATATATATATATATATATATATATGTATATAGATATGCAGGGTGACAGTAGAAAACGAACTAGGAGGGTTTTATTCGACGTTTCGACCTGAGACAGGTCTTCGTCAGGAATAGGGTTACAAGAAAAATGTGGTTCTATTTATACAGTGTTTAGAGGGAGAGAGTTCGCATACAAATAAAGTGCGTAGGGAGAACAGATAAGGGTACACCACCCAAGATCTCACACAAAGGAAAGGATGAACTCTAAAGTAAAAAAAAAAAAAAAAGGGCCGAGGACAGAGTAGGTGATTAACCAAATAGCACACTCCGCAAAAAAAAAAACGGGCACAGAGACAATAATGGACGAAATCTAAGGCGGGGGAAGCCGCACACGGAGGTCGCCGAATACATAGATGACACATCAAAAGTGGTAGGAAATACAGGATGTACGGGAATAAACAATAAACAATACGGGAATAAACAACAGCAACAATAAAGGAAGGAATAAATAGCCCGATAACTTGCATCGATTGAGGCGCTATCGAATAAATAGTATGATAACGACCATAAATAATAAACCATTTGGACCTAGAAATTTGTGGTACTGAGTTTGGAGCTAGAACTGGACAGTGCGTTTTCGTTCCTTTGTTGTGTTGTTTAGTTAATTCCCGTACATCCTGTATTTCCTACCACTTTTGATGTGTCATCTATGTATTCGGCGACCTCCGTGTGCGGCTTCCCCATGCCTTAGATTTCGTCCCATTATTTGTGTCCTCTGTGCCCAGTCTTTTTTTTTTTTTTTTTTGCGGAGTGTGCTATTTGGTTAATCACCTACTCTCGTCCGACCCCCTTTTTTTTTTTTTACTTAAGTTCATCCTTCCTTTTGTGTGAGACCTTGGGTGGTGTACCCTTATCTGTTCTCCCTACGCACTTTATTTGTATGCGAACTCTCTCCTCTAAACACTGTATAAATAGAACCGCATTTTTCTTGCAACCTCTATTCTGCAACTTTCACGGCCTATAGGGGGCGCACTGGTGCCTATCAAAATGGCTGTCATCTGGATGATCGTCGTAGAACAACGGTACGGGTCTGGGTCTGGCGGGACACAAGAAGTTCTAGTTTTGCTATATCCGAGCAGTATTAGAACCTTACGTTATTTGTTTACGCCAGGAAGGCGTTGGCAAAGGCTCACTTATTATGAGGCCGATCATCCAGGAGCTAGGGCGCGATTCTCACACCGCGGTACCACCATCGCTGAAAGTTGCGAATTCCTGACGAAGACCTGTCTCAGGTCGAAACGTCGAATAAAATCCTCCTGGTTCGTTTTCTACCGTCACCCTGCATATCTGTCTCTACGCCTTCGGCCCCCAAGCCAACATGCCTATATATATATATATATATATATATATATATATATATATATATATATATATATATGTAGGGCAAAATCGTCAGGGTAAGTCAAATAATTCAATAGAATTTGTTGATTCCAATTTTTTTGTTCGTGAAGGTAAACATGTGGTCGCAATTAGACACTTGCTGAGCGTTATCCAAAACCCCTAAATGAGTAAATTTTGGTGAGGCTGGAAGCGCTTGGGAAGTGCAGGTGCGAAACAGCGCCCGCCGCGGTATATTCCGCCTCTTATCCTCCGCGTTTTCGTAACGCCGGCCTTGCGCCTGTTGCGCGTGTGGTAACTTCAATGCACCATCGCACTTCCCACGAACCTCATTTTGTTTTCTTTCTAATATTGACTTATTTAGTGGTTTTGGATGACGCTGAGCAAGAGTCTAAATGGAACGCATATATTTATTTTCACAAACTAAAACTAGCAGATTTTAGTTCATCAGCAGACTGATTGTGACGATTAGCTCGCTATATTATATTATTATATCAGAACGCATTTTTGTAGCTTTCACCGCGTTCTTAAAACAAACCTCTAAAGCATACAAGAAACACACTGTTTGTACAGACATTATTCAGGTGCCCAGTATCAGTTTTCGTACAAGATAATTTATTGATTTACTCGAGGTACCCTTTAGCGCCCGATGGCATTAAAGGAGAGGGGAGGGGATGCATTATAGAGAACCATATAAACATGCATAAAAAATAAGTTCAAGCTCGGAATAGAACAAGGTCTAGGAACAATAAAACGAAAAATAATTGCCATAAAATGCTACAAAAATTGATACATTCAATAATCTCAATCAACAAGACGTAATTTCTCTTCAATAATTGTAAAGAAAAACAAAGCGTTTGATTGAATCTCCGATACTTCTGGAATACTCGAGCTTACGGAAAAAATCGTAATTGCCAGTGACGATCATTTCTTACCATTTCCTTTGTATTTATTGGTTATTTTATGGTTGCGCCTTTCTCATTCGATAATTAGGGGTCGGCAGCCATACGTTAATTTATTTATAGTGTTAGCAAGCTCGATTTAAATACGAGATTGCGCTTCCGCCTCTGCCGTTTCCCCAGATTATTTATACTGTATACCTGGCCTTCCACTTGAAATTTTACCTTCTCTCTTGTTTTCCCTTCCTTCGCTGTCAGACACTCGTTCAAAGGTACACCCACTCGAACAGAAGGAGCTCGCTTCATATTTGACGCCAGACTCCAACGTAGCACACTACGCAGGATAGATAATCGAAATGGCCTCTCGGCCCAAATTAAAAATCCCAAAGCTCACAAATGGGAAAAAGAAGTATGCTACAAAGACAATGGGCGCACCACGACGAAATCAAGCACTACGACCCAATGAAAGAGAAAGACGAGGCCGGGAGTAAAGGAAAGCTTTCCAGAGGCACGTTCCCCTTTTCTATTTCCGCTTCCGGTGCACACCATTCCCTTTTCCCCTCCACGCCAGTTGTCGTCGCCAATTCGCTGCTTGCGCCTTGGACGGTTCTGCCTCGTTCCGCCTTATTATCACCTGATTTGGAAGTGCCGCCGAATTTACCGGTCCGGGTGCTCCCTAGAACCGGAAGAGGCTCCGACTCCCCCTCTCCTCCCTCCCGGCTTTCCCCTTTGTCCCTAACTGGGAGGCGAGAACGTCGGAGCCCTGTCGGAGGCGCCGAGAGACCGCATTTCCGGGTCACGGCAGGGGTCGGGAGCCGAGCGCGTTATTATTTCCCCGACCCCTTTGGGACCCGGGAGCCTTCTCCCGTCTCTCCCCCTCCTTCTCGGCCGCCCCGGCGTGTATCTCCCGGCCAGATTGCGCCCGTGTTCCGCGTTCCATTACCGACCTTGCTTCATTGTTTCGGTGTGTCCCTCGGTTCGAGCTCAGTTCTTGCTGCGGAACAAGTTTTTATTTTTTTAGTTTGGAGGTAGGAGACAAAGAGTAGTAGAGAGGCGAATTCTTGCAATAGCACCCGTGTGTCGTTGAACTGGAAGCAGTCAGCTATTCAGCCAAGCTGGTCAGCGGATAGAAATATAAAGAAAGACGTATAGACCTCTTCATCTGAGCAGTCCCCTCACCGACGCATAGAGGGCGTGGGCGCACACGCTACCTTTGGGCGGCATCAACCTGGATAGTTTCGGTCTGAGCACGTTCGCGGGTGTGTTGCTGATGTAGTATTCACGAGTTTTATTACATTAATTCAAAATTTTTATAAGTTTGTATAATTTTTATTCGTATGTCATCAAATAGAGGTTTTGAGTCACGCTAAGAACCGCTATGTAATCAAGAACCTAAATTTGTTTCTTTTTTGTTTTGTTTCTGAAGTATCTTATGATTCGCGTGGTCGTGTTTTGTTTTTGTTTTATTTTGGAAAGGAAGATCATCAACGCACGGAGCTGACAATAAAATTCTTCAGCGTGTCCCCATAAAAAAAATAAAAGGAAGAGAGCCATGTTACACAATGAAAACAAGCAGGTAAAAAACCTGAATTGTGAATGACTGATGGGTACATATGTTGACTGCGCATGCTGATTGTCGTGGACAAAGAGTTTTTGTAACTTCGCTCCAAACTCACGGAAACGTAAGTGGCCAATTTCAAGAAAAAAGAACAAAACATTTATATTATCTCCCGCTGTTTTCTTTCCAGAAATATAGTACTCGAAATATATGTTGGTAGTCGGTTTTATAGACAGAGTAGACAAATTTCGAGAACAGTCAGTTCGGTTATTTCGCTTTGTTAGCTATTTCGCTTTGTTAGCCGCAGTAAGTAAATATTCCCGCTATGGAAATTTGATGCCGATGGGCTCAATATCACTTCACTTACATGTCAGTCAATCGAACGTTATGCACCACAACTGAACCTGTGCGCAGAGGCCCTTGCTAATTTAAACGAATACGCATTGTCCGTTTTGTCTCCACAAGTATATTGAAAGCAAATCCGTCTCCCGCGTTGCTCCTTCGAGTATGCAAAATTGCCAGATAGAAAGCGACTTATACAAATTTATTTTTTGATTTTCTTCCGAAACGATCAAACGCAAGTGCTTTCAATTTGTAGGGATGGCAAATCACGACTTTTTTAGTGAACACGCAGTGGCTCCTAACGCCCTTTATTGTTGTCGTCCTCATTTTCATATTTGAAATAAATCAAATAAAATGATTTCAAATGCGTCATTATACCAAGGTACTTGACTCTTTAGTGCAAATGTGTTATCGCTTTCACTAAACAGGGCGCGTTGTCACAAACACGAACTCATATCCTGAACTTACATTAATCTACTTACTCAATTACCTCAGTCTTAGCGCATATCCCTGCTCCACATCACACAAATCCAGTGCACCGAGAGTGAAAAAGCACCAAAATGTTTTACAGAGTCAACTGCAAAAGTTGTACACATAATTATGGCAGGCGATTAGGTAGTAAACATAAGTGTCGAACGACAGTTTACAAAAACAAATGAGAGAAACACGAATACAACGCATCCGCACAGGCACGGAGGGCCCAGCGGAGCGAAAACTGAAGTTGACCAATGGCACCCGGGTCCCGCGATTTCAAGATGGCACCGCCCCTACGACGGCGCGTGCGAAAATGTAACTAGTTTCGTCTCGTTGCTTCACTTGTGTAAGCCTCTATCATGTTTAGAAACACCATCATTGCATTGTTTGTAAACTTGATTAGGGGCTTCTGACCTCCGTGTTTTGTTTAATAAACTTATATAGCGGGAACGACAGACGGGGAAATGACGACAACTAGCCCTCTCTAATATTTAAAGGGGCTCTGCAATCATATTTAAGTGTCTAACTTTTTTCGTGGTTTCCACGTCTCTTGGGGTTTGGGCAAGCCAGCGGGCACGGAGAGAGTAACTAAATATCAGTGCGTCATATTTTAACCGGACTACGCGGAGACCTCCTCCACCTACGGGGGCGGCCCGCGGTGCCGAAAGCGCGCAATTTGTGAGGTCTTTGGTCCTGGCCTTACTACTGGTCAGAGCCGCTAATAGTTTTTTTTAGTCGAAATACAAAATATAAGTGGCGCGAACCGTTTCAAATATTTATAAAAGTAGTTTTTGTTCAGTATTTTAGATCAGAAAAGAAACAAATGCAGTTTATAAAGTACGGAAACAAGAAATCACGCGTCAGCATACCCGCCACCAAGCGGTGGAAAAGGCGGCGCATACTAGAAAGGGGTAGTGGGATCAGGCACCGACGAGCGGCGAGCGTAAAAAGGTCCCGGATGTACGTGGCGGCGTTGCGGTCGTATACCGGCTCCAGGATCCGACCGGTTCCGAGCGTTCCTGAAGGCCTTCGGCGAGCAGCTTTGGCTTGCGATTTCGCCGTTTGGCGGTATGGCAGCGCGAAGTGGCTCCCGTTCTGAACTGATCTTTACCCCGTGTTTGCTGTCGTTTGTGGCCAATGAGGTGTCATGCCGAATTAGTGTTTAATCGCGCAGCAAATGCAATGCAAGCCCCCTGGCCGCCCGCTTCATACAGCCTATCCAACACATGCTTTAGTGGCGCCCTCACGAGCCGTCGACACGGAGTGCGGCAGCCGTGAGCGCTCGCTGAGCTCACTACCCCTCCTCTAGTTCACGGCCACTCAAGTCACGACCAACGACATCATGAAGGAGATTATTTTTTGCTTGTTTTTGTAATTTTAATTTGCCTGTAACTTTAAAATAAAGCGAAATTCGAGAAATAGTTTTATTAAGTACTACGTTCAGTGGGCTCAGGTTCCGTGCAAAGTAAAAACCAGTCAAAAAGTTGTTGCAGGAGCCCTTTAAGTACTCGGTGCTTTGTGCACAATTCGTTATCGACAAGCACATCAATGCAGTTATTGATGTGCATATACGCCTACGATCGTCTCGGATTTTTTGTATGCCGTAATTGTGCACATAAATGCGTAAATTCTGACTGTCATTGAGCTTGGTTTCTTCGGTTGGTCGCGTCCAAAGTAGGCTCGATCTCATCATTTAAAACGAATGAGGTCGCACAGGAAGTGGTTGTACCTCGGAATACAAGCGAGACGTCTCACACTGCTTTGGTACATGAGCGTTGCCTTAAGAAATATAGGAAGTGCGTGCTTTTATTCAGACAGTGCTTGCACATTCTTAGTAGTTGAATTTTAAATCAGAATCTCTTCCCGCTGCGAAACTATACGGCGAATTATCGTTCGTTAATCGACGTTCTTATCAATCATTGATGGCTACACTGAACTTTAATATAACCGGTGACTCTTTTTATGGCATTTTTGCTTCATAACCATATGCAGTTACTACAAAAATTTACACATTACCGCACTTTTCTTTCGGCTCTGTATGGTCTATATTAGCTGCTTTGAGTGTACCGGAACTGACTTTCCTCTAAGTATGACAGCATTTTGTGATAGGCAGTATTCCTTGAGGATCCAGTATTCCTCGAATATATTTCCATTCCATTACATTTGACGGAAACACGTCAAACTGAGAGTGTGACTGAAACGAATGACGTGCAATCGGTGGCGATATAAGCTAGCCCAGCCCCGTTTTATTGCAAAAGGGGGGCGACATGCCGCATAGGGTGACCTGCTGAAGCTGCGAATGCGACTACCAAACTGTGACAATCAGAAATGTGGCTTTCTATTCCAACCTATTTTTATACCGCTTAACGTACTTTGGACTTCCCGCATGGTTTTGTGCCGCTGTGGCGTAAACGCCGCCCGGCCCGCTCACATTAACGAACCTTCAACATACTATAGTTGCACTAAAACTGTGCACCGATGAAAAAAAAGATTGATTTTGGACGTTTTGTCAATTAATACATCCCTTAGCCTGTCCCATATGAAGGCTGATAGAATAAATAAAATAACGCGAAATTGTAGGGGAAAACATAATTAGGAGATTACAATCGCAGAGATTTGTATAGCTTTAATGATGCAGGTACAACACCATAATCTGGTGGTTTGCTTCAATCGATCCCACCAGTGCCGCCATTAGAAGCGGTGCCGCAGTCTCCCGTGCTAAGTGCATACAGGCGTTCAAGTGTTGAACAGAATGTACGAGCACCGGCCGGATTGCTTGCGCCATCTGCTGGCGTGACCTGGCAGCTTTTGAATTGTGGCTCGCAGTTGTTCGCGCCACATTTCGCCTACAACTACGTTCGGCTCACGCAAATATGTCTGAGCGATGTTATGTCTTTGTTGATTCCGACCCAGGTTTACAAGGCTTACAGCCACATCTCCTGAATAGTCAGAAAGATGCCCGCGTGTTGTTGCGCACAGAATAGTTATGTTCCCGTGCTCTGCCATTAAAGCAGAGAGCCAGTCTGTCCTATGTTAACCCTCCCACAACTTCGCGGTATCTCGTATACGACATTGGTGACACATTCTGCTTTCAAGAGATTGCTTGGGATGCAGGTCGGGCAATAGAGCGTGCATATATGAGTAGTAATAATAATAATAATAATAATAATAATAATAATAATAATAATAATAATAATAATAATAATAATAATAATAATAATAATAATAATAATAATAATAATAATAATAATAATAATAATAATAGTGACAGTAGCTCTATTTACCATAGAAATATAGTGGGAGTTGAAGAAAGAGGCCGTGTAAGTAGCTTGACGGGTCTTCAGCCCTTACGGTTACAGGCACACAGCAGATGAAAAAAAAATGCCCGAAAAATTCTATAAATCAAATACTTAATTAAACACACACACACACACACACACACACACACACACACACACACACACACACACACATACACACACACATTTACTCGATAATAGATAACTGCATCAAATCGTTACTTCATAAAAAATATGCCCAAATTCTCGCAAATGTTGCAAGATCCTTTTTCTAAAAAATGAAAGCGTATGAAAGAGTTGAATAATTTTGGTAGTGTCCTTTTGATCATTTCAAGACCATAATCTGTTCGTGATACTTCTACCAACCTGAAATCCGAGTGGCTTCTGATAAAATGACGATGATGGCGTCAAATAAAATCAGTTGAGAGTTAGCACCTGTCCTGTCGTCTTTGTGTCTTCATTGTCCTCGTTTAGTTGGCGCTTTTAAACCTTTTAGTCAACTGGCCCGAACCCAAGTTTGAATACTTCTCCATAGCCGTGTTCAAAGGTCGCTCGCTACCAGTTAGGTGCAATCGGTGTAGGACGCCAGTTTTCACGAGGAATGGAAAGTTTAAAGTGGGAGTTGTGCAAACATCCAGATTGGTTTATTCCACGCAACCACCACTTCCTCGATTAAAGAAAAACGAGCTTAATGAACAAGAATTCCAAACCGATCAGGATACGTAAACGGGCAGTGGTCCTGAACTAGGTGCACAAACAGAATTAACGTTTTATGTATAGGTTATGTTCAAGTAAATTACATGTTCCGATAAGCGTTTATAGCGCGTAGGTGGTTGTGCAAAAAAAAGAATGAATAAAGAGTGTATCTTTAAACGAATGCACGTGACCCGCGTAAATACCTATATGTTTTGAGTTTTAATCGAAAGAATAACTTGCTGCTTGATAACCCCTCGTAGAAACCCGAACTGGTTCTTGATGCATCCTAATATTTGCAGATAGTCTATGGCGGTGCTCTTTGTCTCCCATATGAAACTATACCACCATGTGCAAGATTCAGAAGAAAACATTAGGTGGATCAGTTTTGTTTTTGCAGAAAACTTTTTGAGAGTAGGCATCTACAAGGACGCCGCTACAATACCAGGGAGGATCTTCATGTAGGGCGGGGAAGGCTGGAATTTGTAAAGACCTAAAAACACCGGAAAATCTGCTTTAGAGCTAAGCGTCGATCTCTTTAATGTCCGGTCGGTTTGTACGCAAGCGGTCGTTGCATCGGCATGCCTTTCTGCAATCACTGTTCCGGCAGACCCCTGGTTAGAATCGGTATGCAGCACTGGATAATTGACACTGTGCAGTAGAAAGACCAACACATGGCCTCTCTATGCTTCGTTTCCCCTTAAGTCCAGACGCAGCCGACGCTACGAGCTCATAAAACCAATCAGGTAGGGTCAAACGCGCACCATCCTGGTGTTCATCATGTTTCTGTACTTTTTTCTATCATCGCTGAACCAATCATAAACCGAAAAGGCCCAGTGACTTGCTCTTTCGACGCTGCGTTGATTTGTCCCATTAGCTCGTAGCGTTGGCTTCGCCTGAACCACGGTGTAAAATATATAGGTGAGGACACACAGCACGGCAAACGCTGCGACGTGATCGACCAGATAAAATCCTGTTGGCGCGCGCTCGAGTAGCCCAAGCCGACAGCGTCTCTACCGTCCAGACAGCGCAACTAAAACATAGCAAGAAACGAGCAAGAAAAAAGTGTATCGTCCCCATGGCACCCTGGTACGTGCTACATCCGCTTGGAGCGTATGCTCTGACTTTGACGGACGCTGGCTCGAACACCGCACCAGATATCTCTCCTCGTCAACGCGTTTATAAAGCTCTTACTGCCGCTATTGAGCCACGAAACTATGGTCAATGACAAAACAGTGTATAAGCAATACGCATAGTGCAACTGCAAAGTTCTACATGATGTGGGGCACCCAGAAAACGGCTCTAAAAACAAGCGTGTCTCCCATAAAGGAGCGTGAGAAACCGGACCCACGACAGGCTGCCATCAGCCGCATATGGAGATGCCATCTGGTGGTGCCGTTTGCAACCAAGGTGACGAGAGGACTTTATATGGCAGCTGTGACGCGCGCGGTGTCCGAACCTACATATATCTTAAACCGTGGTCTGGACTTAAATGAAACGAAGTAGACTCACATGTCGAATCTATGCGACGTCGTGGTGGCCACGAAGTGCTGAAATAGAACGGAAGGTTGTACGGACGAGAAGGGAAAGAAAATTCCTCATTAGAAAAACGCACACGTGAGAGAACGTCGTACCCAGTGAGTGATAACGATGTTGCGTATGGCCTGTGTCATTCATGTTCCGTCAAGCTCATAAGGAGAAGTAATAAGAAGGTTCGGAAAGCCAAAAAAGGCAGGAGTGTGAAAGGTGCTTTCGAGCGTATTTCCGAGCTTTGCCGCCGAGAGTACACCCGGGCATTTAGCTGCCCAGCGCGAGAACCCGGGGACTGCGCGTAGAGCTCGAAGCCCGGCTGTCGGAACGTCGGCGCCTTGGGCCCTTTTCGCACTCCCCCGGCGGCTCCTCTCCCGCTGGCCGGGGCGTGGCCAGGGTCTCAAAAGCCCGGAGCCCAAGAGCCCGGAGCCCGAACCCCGGAGCCGAAAGGGGGACGGTCTGGCCACGGGCGGCCTCCTCTCCCGCCGACGCTTCGGGGCCTTCCCTCGCCCTCTCGGCGGGCCGCCTGACGTCACTTGGAGGCCGGGACGTGCGCGCGCGGCCGCGCATGCCGAACGGCATTCGGCGGTCCCGGGCTCGCGCACGCCCTTGCCGGCCTCGCCCCCAGCGGCTCGCTGCGGCGCTCGCCAGGCGCGTGCCCTGCCTTCGCCCGGGCAACCTCGGCGGAGAGCGTCGTGGTCGACAGCGGCGCCGCGCGTGATCGCCGGAGGAAGCGCCGGATTAGCGGCCTTCCTTGCGCCGAGGGGGAACCGCTTGCGTCTCAGCTCACGTTCGCGCACGCCGGGACTCTTCGGGACGCGTGGACCGACTGCGGCGACGTGTGAACGGTGACGTGAGGACGTGGTCCGAGCAAGACTCTGACGTGAGCGTCCGCACGCGCGGGCGCGCGGACGCGTGCTCTCCACGGCGGCGGCGGCGGGCACGTTCTGCGGGGACGTCGTCGCCGGTGTCGGCCGCGACGAGTGCGGAATCGCCGATCGGCCGCCCGCTTAGGCCGTCGGACGTTCGGGGGACGAGGCCCCGCCGGCCCGGAGTCACGTAGTGTCCGCGACGCCCCCTCACGTTCGGGCCGTCTTCCGCCGGGGTCCTTGCACCCCACTCGGCTCTTTTAACTCGGTTCCTCGTCGGTTATTTGTGTTGGTCGAGGCTGCTTACTGGCTAGGCTTTTTTTATTTTCTTCCGTCGACCTTGGTTTCCCGGCTTTTGAAGGTAGGTCTCGTACGCGCTCTCAATTCGAGTGTCTTCCCGCCGGGGATCGCCCTTGACTTTCGTTCTTGTTTGTTTGTGCGCTTTTTTCTTTAGTTCTGTGTTCTCTAACTACCTTTCACTTTGTTACGTTGTTATCACGGTGGTACAGAACTTAAAATTCGCGTTGATACTAAAGCTAAAAGAAAATGTTTACGCAGAAACCGGTGTTGGAAAGAAATAGATAAACAAACTTCAGCATTAAGTAACCTTTGATAGCTTTCCGCACCAGCGGTTAGGCCTCTGTTTTTTTCCTCGACTTCCGAGTTAAGAAAGAATATCGCGTAAGTAAATCGCGAATATCGGGGAAGTCGCTGGCGAGTGCAAGGTCATCCGACGTCTGTCCCTCGGAGAGTGTGACGTGACTTCCCACGACGAACTCGAGATGCTGATGCTCCGGCCCCAGCCCCATTCGGCTGCGGAGATGGGCTACCACCACCACCACCCGGGGCCAGGAGTCGAGGTCCCGACGGGTCCCTACGGACACTCGTGGACGGTACCGAGCTGGTAGGGACACCTCTCTTTCTACCCCCGCACCGCTGACCCTCGTCTGCATGCCACCAGCCGCGAAGCAACACCTAGTCATTTGTCGAGCCTGGTTCTAGTCATCTCAGGATTCGCTTGAATTCCAGAATAGGTACGAGCAATCTAAGGGGTTCTTGGAAGGGGCTTTAAACGAGGATGGATTCGTTATATTCGAATCTTCCTATGGAGCAACTATGATCTAGTCAGAAAGAAAGTTCTGAGATTGTAATCATTGTCAATACAGTAACGGTGACATTATGTTTAATAAGCCGCGAAACTTGCGCTGTTACTGCATGGCCAGTGACCCACATTATCGAAGCTTGCACTGCCGCTGTTATTGATTATGGAATGATTATTCGCAAATGCCCATACACTTCGGCTTTAAAAAAATTCAGAATGTTTTCTATGAATATAACGAGTCTCAACTTATTCAGAAGGATTCCCTAATCGAAGTAAAAAGCATATAATGAAAACATGTCACGCTAATTCAAAGCACTCAGATTTTAAAATGCTATTGTATACTTGACAACTAAAAACAAAGAAATGTACAGCTTTCACCACTGTATCCTGCTCAAGTTCCTTTCTAAAGTTAAAAACAATATGAAAATTATTTCGTGAAAATCGGTTTGCTTGGTCACAAGTAATGCATTTAGTTAAGGTTGGAGCGAGGTAACAAGTGCTAGAATTCAAGTTTTGTATTGGCAGAACATACGGATGTCTGGCCCGTTTGATGTATCCTTAATACAATAAGGGAGCTTCATTATATTGATTTCGTAATTGGCAGAGCTTTGCCAATAATGCAACCCGCCCCGGCTGTGGCTTTTTTGAGACAGTTATAAGTGCCAATGTCGGTCGTGGTACACATACAAGTCCTCATACACGAGCACGCGCAAACACACAGATACGGGTTCATCCATGTCCAAAATATAGAAACAGATAAATACGAGTCAATCCTGTATGTACAGTGGTATACGCTCAAGCGTGCATACTCACACACGCAAAAGCTAAACCTCACATGCACCGGCACACAGGTGGCGTCTTCCCCGTGATCTTCCCGACGTCACCGTGGTATTTACTTACTAATACACTCATAGAAAGTTATAATGCGCTTAGATGTACGTATACGTAAACGAGCATCAAACTGCACATTTTCACACACACACACTCACAATAACACCCCCAAGCAACAAAAACAGAGACGCTTAAGACTGCTTACCCGTAGGAATGCGAAAGGCTTCCTACACGCAGTGCATTCCTACAAGCTGTGCGCCACGTCTTCCTTTCCACACGGCGCTCCGGCGGCTGCATCACGCTCCCCCACTGCGCAGGCGCGGCACCTCCGCCGGCTCCACGGCTTCCTTGACGATGCAGCTGCGTTGCTATGCTTTTCTTTGCGTTTTATTTGTGAGGCGCGTCCTCTTCGACCTTGAGCGCCCCGCCGGCTTCCGTGACGACGCATCTGCGTTGCTGTACTTTTGGCCAATGGGAATTCAGGTGCCGTTTCGCTCAGCCAATGGGAATATAGGTACCGTTTTTTGCTGTTACAGACAACGGCTGCAGACAACGCCGGCTTCGCACCATGGGGCAGTTAATGCTTTGGCATTAGAACGCACATTTTATATACACGCATACAAAGACACGCGTTCACGCCTTTAGAAAGAATAATACATATACACTTACCTGGCATATACAGATCAGTACACAAACGCGGACTCAAAGACGCATAAACGCTCGCACATCTCCATGCACGCACTCTAAACTTAACTGTGCACACAGAAGCCGTCAAAAGCGCGAGCAAAGACAAACAATCACAATGCACACGAAGGTGCTCACCACTGCAACGCGCTTGACGAAATTTACTAGCAGGATCTCTACTGTTTCAAGTACTGGTTCGCTGAGTGCAAAACGGCGGATTTGTTGTGGGGAGGCTTGAACAGAGGGAAGTTCAGACGCCTTAAATAGGCGTCTGATGTGCCCACTGCAGAGCGGCAGTGTAGTCAGTGCCGAGCAGCTGCTAACACGGGGTTCTTTGTTCTGTATCACGCTGTGGTGATAACAAGACTCCGCCCGTTAACGTCGAAACTATCTGGGGCGAGGCTGGGCATCTCTGGTCGTATCCTCCTTCATTTTAGAAAGCCTGTCGAATCGCGTAAGAACGTGGCCGCCATAAAGGGGAAATGAGATCAGGTAAGGGGGCGCTCAAAGGGGCTCTCTCGGGCAGCGCCAAACAATGCCCCAGCGGTTAAACCCAAAAACACAAACGCGCTCCTTTTTTTTCTCACGAAAAGAGAAAATTTTGCGTCGACCCTTTTCTAATCCGCCCCCTCCAGTTTCTCCACGCGCCCGGTAGCCTCCGTTGTTTTTTCTCCGTTGCGGTTTGATGTTTCGCGGAGATATGCACAAACGCGGTTCGCGCCAACAAACCCAAAATATGGGTTTGCTGAAAGCCCATATTTTGGGCTTTCAACAAACCCATATTTTGGGCTGAAAGCCAGCGCCAACAAACCCATATTGTTGGCGCTGGCTGAGATACCCAAGAAGTGGCTCTGAGCTACCATATCGGTAACCGTCCGGTGTTGTTCCTCGCCTTTTTCTGGCTGCCGCGCGCTCAATGGCTCCGTCGTGCAAAAGACCTGATTCCACGGCTCTGGATGATTCATATTTGTAGCGCCATCTGTCGGAAATATATGAGGCATGATTCAACCTCATTCAAGGATGGCGTCGCACCATCCTTGTTTTGAGACGCACTCGGAATGTGATGCATCTATATCGCAGTGACGTATCAACTTACTCAAAGCGTTCCTCGTCAATCTGAGTGCTTCTGATGCAGCATTCGCATTCAGAATCTCAAATGCACTGATTTGCACAAATCTCTTAAAAAGTTTCCCACTTTCGTGTTTCCTTTTTTTTATGAAAGTTTTTTTTTTTATCGTTACGCTAATGTTAGTTTTGACGTTTACACACCTGCCGAACACTAGCACTTTCTACGGTGAAATCATGAGCTGCGCCTTTGTATAATGAACTATGAAATTTGCGAAAAGCGTCTTTATAGCTCCTTTTTTCGTTTAAAAATAATTTCCGCTAGTTTAGAAGTAAGAGATTCAAAGACACCTATTGATTGTATACTGTAATCGAAGCAGACCTTATCAAATTTCAGGGGGCAAGAAATTGTTTTTATTGAACCAACGGTCACCACGATTTTGAAACTCCTCGTTGAGTATTGGGTCGAACTGCAAACGAATAGGCTGCCATCTTCGAGGCTTGCAGCCCGGCATTTCTCGATAATGAGCCGATAGGCGTCGCCAAAAGTGCATAAGGTCTATCGACAGGCTTTCTCGATTAGAGGAGGCTTTGCTCGTGTTTATGAAGCTCGAGCTCTCACTCCACGTGCTCCATGCTGCGGTGTAACAATTTCTTATCATCTTGGCTCATGGCATAAGAAAGAGTCAAAGCTCCAAAGCAGTCGAAGCGGGAAAGTTTATAATGGGATTGATATTTTTATGCTTTAAATATTTTCGCGTCAATACGGAGAGCATGTCTAGCTCAAAATGTATTAAAATAATTAGAATCGAGTTGGTTATCGCAGCTTTCGAATTTTTATAGCACGGTCAAAAAAGTGTATTGGTCTTTGGTGTATATACGGGCTGTCGTAATACATGATAAAGACTAGTCGCTGAATGTATCATATTTCGAGACAGCATGCCATGCGAAGTGGGAAGCTTAAAGGGGTCGTGAAACGATATCGGGATGGAATGTTCATGACTTCTTAGAGGCGTACTGGTCCTAGTCTGGCCCAAGTATACTCGCACTGACCGCCACTGATTCAGAAGCTTCTTTGTCGCGGTACAATTGCGAGCCCAAAGGGGGACTATTTCTCTCAGTCTTGTCTTCGCCAAGCTTGATGACGAAAATTGTGGGATCGAAACCACCCGCCTGACGACAGTCGAGCGCGGCTCATGGATTGTACGCGAGAACAGCGTGAGCACTCGACTTCGGCTCGCAACAATCAATAGGGGTCTTAAGCAAACCGTTGCCATGCTCCGCGTACCGCACTAGCGGAGCCTTTGAAGCATGCTTTTAAGCGCGCGCCCCGCGGTCACGGTACCACTCGGGCGCGCGCTTAAAAGCATGCTTCAAAGGCTCCGGTAGTGCGGTACGCGGAGCACGGCGACGGTTTGCCTAAGACCCCTATTGCCTCGACGGACACTCAGGTAATGGCTCGTGTCCCGCTACTGTGGTGAGGAAAATAGCCCAACTCTAACAATGCCAGGAGCTCAGCACGCGTTTTCCACTTTGCCAACCCCAACGCGTGGCTATGATCAACGTTGGCTGCAAAGGATAGGCACTAGGACACATGGCCACTTGTTCGCGATCCGAGATGAGAGGATAAGCGATGCTCACATTTTTAGAATTTTTTTTTGGCAATTTCCTTTGCCTAGAAAGAAAACGTAAGTAACGTTTATTCAGGCATTAATGTTAGGGAGTGATTCTTATGGTGAATTCGGGTGGTCGCCTCTCGCCTCTGACCTCGATTCAGCAGAGCGCCCCCTCCTCGCCGCCAGAGCTACTCGGGATCCTTTTCAGCCGATCACAACTGCTGGCTTCAGAGCGCTCTGAGATTCTCAGACCAGTCACCGAATTAAAATTTCTTGACATTGGTAATGCCTTAAAAACAACACGATCTTACAGCGTACGGTGGACGATTGAGCAAAATTTACGCTCGCAACGTGATGAAATAACGGTTGTGACGCAAATTGTTTTACGCACCTACATGTAAAAAAAAAAAGAAAACAGCAGGATGCGATTTGATTTTTGCAGAACAGAACGAAAGCCAACGCTTGGAAACAGTTGTCAACTCATCGCGTTTTCGACAGCGAACGCGCTGCGATAGCGGCCATGCGTACGACAGAGCAGGCAAATATAAATATTAATAAACCGCATTTTTCTCACGGCGAAATATCGTGCAAGCATCGCAATGTGACACAAATCACAGTGAATTATATGCGGCTCTCCCTTTATTTTACAACACAAACCTTTGAACGCACTTTAACCAAACCTGAAAATGTCTTGAAGCGACCCCAAATCCCGGTAAAACAGCGGCGAGCTCTGCGAGCTGTTTCGTTGTCGGTTAGGCTTAGCGGATTCACCGCCGTGAGATGAACGATCTCGTGAAAGCTCTGGGAATACTTCACACGTCGAATTTTCCTGTTACGGTCGCAAACGAATGTCGTCCCGTCCTTTGTAATCCTCGCACCGTCGAATGCACAAGCACTTTGTTGAACCAGTTACAATCGCCGTCATTCTGGACTCCGCACACCATCACAGACCACCATCGGCCATCGTCAACAAAACCACGTGATCACCATCCAAGTACCACGTGACGCCTGCGCCGCTCCGCACTCCGCGGCTACAGACGGAGTACCAGGGAGCGCTCTGAGAGGGAGAGGCGCCCTCGGAATGAACCACCCGATCAGGCCACAGCACTCTTTTTCAACCACCCGATTCCACGCGCTCTGGAAAGAGCGCTCGAGAGCGCGCAGAAAGCACCACGCGAATTCGCCATTAGTAGTATT
>JAZHYW010043701.1:0-14235 GCA_037355805.1 Ixodes ricinus | reverse complement strand
TTCGCCCAAGAAGGAATGCGTTACGGGAAGTGCGAGGCCTTTCTGAAAGAGCCAAAAAAAACAAGAAAAATAAAATAACTTATTGTTCTAGGGACAGCGACCTCTATCAAAATTAATCATAACGAACACACGTGGGTGCCTGATAACCACGCAGGTGGTCCGTTCCCAAGCGCAGGTCCCACACGCCAGGAACGTCTCGACCTTTGAACGGAAAGGTCGCATCGGCCTTGGCGTGCGGGCCTCAATCTGGCAACGCCTGGGAGAGTGCGCCGGAGGGCGCTATGAAGAGGAAGGGAAGATGGAGCGAAAACTAGTCGCGTGTTGGCCATAATTTCACTCAAATGTCGCCTATTATCACACTTTCGACAACTACTGCATCGCCTTTCCTTCTGTGGGGAGCAACACGGCGTCTTCTATACATGCGTGGAAGCTCAACGTTCGACGCATTTCTGGTGTGTTAAGCTTAAATGCGCACATTACCAAGATGTTTGGAGCGCTGCTGAAATTTGTCCAACAGAAAATTATGAAGGCTCAGTGACCAGTGAAAGTTCCACAAATACCGATCGCCTTTTCCATCTCGAGATAAAATGGCGCTGTTCAAGAACCAGAGCAGCTATCGCCTGACTCAGATGGAAAACTCATTTTGGTTCAATGGATGTTCATACAAGAGAAGTCAATCAGCCCTGAAATGACTCCACATGTCCCTGCTGCGGAATGGGAATTTGTCTCTTTCGATAGGACCAACTTATAAAGTCCGCAGACCAGATCTTCACCATGACTATTTGAATGTGGCTTTGACTGTGCGGATTAAGTATAAAACGTACGTAAGCGATTTCGCGAACGACGGGACAAATGACGGCGACCTGCTTCCTGTCGCTCAGGTCAGTGCACGACGAGGCAAACCACTGAAAGCGACGGCGAGCAAGCGACCAGGCGACAAGCGAGTTTTCTAGAATCCAAGAACTAAGCGACGCGATGAGCGACAGCAAAATCCGATCGCTGGGCGCTGATCTCGTCACTGTCACCGTCGCTCGTCTCGTCACTCGTCTCGTCGCTTACATGCGGTTCAGCCTGTGAAGCGAACTCCGCCATTTACAGCCAGAACTGAGGCGCCCCGTGTTTGATCACATACGTAAAGAGGTCAGAGCAGATTCGCTGCCGTTTCGAAATGAGCTATCCGACGGTGGCCTTCCAGAATCGGCTGGCTAACAATTATCGGATTCAAAGTCATCCAACCTCCGCAAAGTTGAAGCTGTGCGAGACCTCAACAACCGAGTCTTTCATAGCCCACAGAACACGGAGACAAGGCCCGTTCTGGGTCCACAGAGCCAGTCAGTTTAAAGGATATGTTCTAAAAACAGGCGTGAGGTGAATGTAGGCGAGGTGCGTAAAGAGGCAAGGTTGACGGCCCACCAAGGCGCTGATAAGCAAGTCCCAGGAGACAAAGCACGTCTACAAAGCCATTACCTGCTTTACATGGGACAGAGAGAAAGAGAGAGGGGAGGAAATCACGTGACGTTATATATAAAATATATCTAAAAATGCCAGCGCGCGGCAGAAACGAAATGTGCAGTACTAATGTACTTATTCATAAAGAAAATTGGGGAAGGGGAGGGGCGGGGTTCAATAACAACATTACATTGCGGAAAGCTTTCAATTCCGTCGAGTTCACATCGCCGTTGCAATCTACCCATTAGGCGCTTTTAACCGATCGCTTGGTATCACCGGATTGTATCGAATATGACTTTTTAATGGTCTGTTATCATGGAGACTCCAATGATGTGCGGAGGTTTAATCGATCCTTTAAAGGAACATTGACACCCCAAAGATCGTTTCTTTTTTCTTCTTCTTTTTTTTTTTGTCTAAAACGATGCAAGTTGTAGTCATTCCGACATTGCAGTTGCAGTCACTCCGACATTGCAGTTTTTGCAATGTCGGAGATCACTTTTTTGTTATTACACATTTAAACTGTAACTAGGAATGTTTTTGCATCAGTGCTGTTATCAAACATGTAAACCTTTTTTTTTTCTAGGCATGTTTTTGTATTCTGTATTTTTATGTTTTGTGTTCTTGCATGTAGCGCACTTTGGTGCACCCTCTTGTAGGCACTTGGGCTGTTGAGGGGCACCGCAAAAGTAATAATAAGTAATAATAATGCATATATACAAGCAAACACAAAGCACGACAACGTAAAAAAAAAAGACATTGCGCGTTTTTTTTTTTTTTTGCTTCTCGCCTTTTCGCGAGATTTCTATAATATATCATAACGGCATTCCCGAAACATGTTTTTAACGCAATTAAGAAGGCACTACGGCCCTTCTTTTTGAAATACCGAAAATCGGAGTCCGGTGCGATGTCACCTCCTGGCTTTTTATCCTCCCTCGGAAAACATGGCGGCGCTCGACACATGTACCACTGGAACACGACACTCGGCCAGTACAAGCCCAATACAGCTGCCAAGTTTCCTCCTCGAACTTATTGCCATGTGGCATTCGAAGCACGAATCTCGCGAAGCACTCGCGTTCGAATCTGTATGCAGACTCTGTTTTGTCTGATGTACAGGGTGTCACCAAAAAAAAGTTTACAGGGGTTTTTTCACCGCAAAAATAAAGTAGGCATCGCCGAACGCTCATTCTCTGTCCAAATGTAGCGCTAGAAGTCACAACCAGATGCTAAGGTTTCAGCCCGATCCGATGCCTTATTCAAAAGTTATAAGTGATTTTCTGAAAATTTTCTATGGGGAAAATGGCGGCCGACGGAGTTTTCGAATACATGGGGGCTCTATGGCACCAGAAACCGAAAACGGGCAAAAGTGGGCTCCATTTTCCCGGTTGAAATCCTTAGAAAATCACTTATAACTTTTGATTAAGGAATCGGATCGAGGCTGAAACTCTGGCATCTGGTTGTGACCTCTAGCGCTACCTTTGGATGGAGTGAGCGTTCGACGTTTTGTCTATTTTTGCGGTAAAACACCTGTAAACTTTTTTTGTGACACCTTGTATAAGATGTGTGACTCCTGCTTAAGTAGACATCCTGAATTCTCTGCATTCTGAAATGTGGGCGCACGAAACACACGACGGTAAAGCAACTACCAATAAAGTCGCAGTTACACTGGCATTCTATAAGTGGCATTGTGTTTGCTGCAGATATAAAGACTACACTATTTGCGGCCACGCCTCACGTATGTTCAACGCATGTTTGATTATGCACATATATGCTTCGAACATGTCTTCAAACAGTTTTTGTATGAACAACGTGACCGTCATGCAAGGAGACAGTGTATGCAGACTGTCTCTTGTATGATGCATTTGAGTGCGACTACGACAAAAATGGCGGAAACAACTATAAATGAAATAAGGCTTAGCGGCAATGCGAAAAATCGCTTCTATCACGGATTTATCTAGAAAAGCCTTAAAGGGATGCCGAATCAAACATTCCAGTGTCCACAATAAGTGGCGTACGACCTTTCCACGAGCCAGGAGCCGCCGGTGTGCGCGAGCACACGCAACGAAATTGACGTAATATTCCCCCGTTCACGCTTAAGATGACGTTGAGATGTGTGGGCTCCGGGGGAAAGGAGAATAAAGACAGGCTTTTCATCTCCACAGTAGGGCCTGGTGTAAAAAGCTAGGCGATTCATTGGCCTAAGAAGCACGCAGCTCTCACTTGTGGAAATAAAAAGCCTGTCTTTATTCTCCCTTTGCCCGGATACCGTACGTTTCGCTGTCAGCTTAAGCGTGAATGCAGGACTATGACGTCAATTTCGTAGCGTGTGCTCGTGCACACACCGTTGCTGGCTTCGGTGAAAATCGTGCGTCACTTATTATGGACACTGCACTGTTCGCTTCTCAGTTTCCCTTTAAGCCAGAGTCACAGATGCTTAAACATCATACAAACGACAGTCTGCATAGAGATTCGAACGCGAGTCCCCGCGAGGTCCGTACTTCGAATGCCTGTTGGCAATGAGTTCGAGGAGAAACCTGGCACGCGGCATTCGAACCACGGATATTGCGGTGACTCCTGTTTGCAGAGTGTCTTTTGTATGATATTTGAGCAGCGTGACCCCGGCTTCACAATGCGGCGCCAAAGATTAGCGAAAAATCACCCCTCCACAGAACAGCGGAAGGGCGATCCCAGCCGCGGAGCCACCGCAAAAACAGAGACGTACTCTAATAGCGCCACTAAAACAAACATAACTCTAAATATGCAGGCAGCAAAGGCCACAGGGGCCCAGAGACCAAAGCTAGGGCGGCGGAGGCGGTTATAAAATCGGGAAATCAGCATAAATGGGCTCGTGCGGCACGACCCGAAAGCGGTGTCGGCTCCCTCTACTACCCGCGCCCCATTCTGGGCATCAAAAAAGAAGAGAAAAAAGTAGCGTACGTCCAATAAGCGATAAAAAAGCGAGCAAGGAACAAGCCCGATCCGTCCTCCTCTCCCTTCATAAAAATGACGGAGGGGTGACGTGAATAGCCACATCATTTTTAGTTTTCCATGTCGCGACATCTCATTTGCTTTTGTTTTTCTTCTTGTCACGTAGAGTGTGCGAGGATGTAGGAGACGATCAGCCCTGTCTAGTACATAAGTATGCAAATACTATTTGCATCGTCGAATCGCGGGTCCGGGGAGGCAAGGGAGGCGAGGGGGATGGGGGGGGGTATCCAAGGGGGAGGAGAGGGTGGCATGGTTTCTGCGAGCGAGCGGGAAAAAATTTTATTGTCCCCGCTATTGAAGTAAATTAGCCCATTTTGGGAGATCGTCCCCCGCAATATGCGAAGAAAAATTGGGAGGCGACAAATTTTGATTTAAACCTTCTGACAAAAAAGAAACACAAAACAAGTCGTGCTGGATTTTAGTTTTTTTTTTTTCTTTTCTTTTATTAGCGGTTATGGGGGATAAATGTAAAAAGTGGTAGCAGCCACGACGCTGTCGGAACGCGGATTTGTGTTCGAAAATCCCCCGATTTAGGACGCATCGGACTTTCGCTTGCCCCAGGTTTCGTGAAATTAGTTGTTTTGGGGCTTACGGGCTCTTCATAAATAAATATTGTTCTTGACCGGCGGGTGGGCCACTGACTCTTAAAATGACTACGAAGCATGCACGCAGCAATGTCTGCAGTGATATTACCATGCGTGTCATTTTGATCAATTTCACGAGTCGAACTTAGCTTCGAGGTGTCTTTCTGCCCTGCCCTAGCATACGCATAAAACAATGTGCGATAGAATTCTTTCCTAAGACGGCGTGGACTCTTGCTCGTGTTCGGCGGAAATACTACTTTCAAACGGTATGCGCCATCTGGAACATTTTTTATTGTTAAATGGCATACACCAAAGCGAGAGGATATAAGCAGCGATAAATAATGGTCCGGAAATCAATCCTGAAAAGTTTTCTGAAGGCAAAAGTTAAAACTAAAAAAACCTCAAACCTAGCGGAAGGTAAAATCCTGCAAGCGCACTCAAGCCAATATCATGCGATAGTTGTAAGTTAGCAAGAGACTTTTCCACGGTCGAAACGATTCTAACGGCCAGAAGTCGCGCGATGCAACTTGACCACTAAGTTTTCGGTTTCCAATTAGCCAACCTCATTTCCAAACATCATTTCAAGACCAAATACAGTTCTTGCATGTTCAAATATGCATGCGACTTTCCTTACATCAATAATACTCTATCTGTTGCTTGCCGATACGAATGGAATGCTGAAGCACGTTTTTTGCGGGCTCCGACGTGCCGGCGTTTGTGGGCAGGTAAACACAGGACGACGATGGCACATAGAGAAGTATACTGGGTCTGTCATCCTGTTTCATTGGCTCTTTAATCTCCTAGACTTGTTTGCTTATCCCTGAGCGGGGAACGGTCATATTACAGTCTGAAGTGGTAACCAGACCGCCATAGAGAGTGTGACACGCGACAGGCCGTACCCCTGTCTCACGAAGAAGAATGGGTGCAATGCAAGTAAGCGCCGACTTTGATTCTTCACGCAGTGCTGGAATGCACTGCTTGGTCAATGGCGCGATCGAAACCGAAACCATCCCACTCCTCTCCATGGCAAACCGGATCCCATAATGTAATGCACTCAGTGTTACGTGCAGGGATTCCTGGAAGTAATACCCGTATACTCTTGGTGGCTAGAAAAAATGGTGGTTGTACCCGTTTCTAAACGACGGGAGGAACCTTTCGTCGGGGAGGAATGATAAACAGGACAATGTCAGGCACGCTTGGTTTTGCCCACAGCAAAAAGAAAGCATGCGGCCAATCACAATTGAAATGGCACCATCAACGTAATGGAATCTGAACAACGACGACGACAATGGGACATCTGCACCACGTGACGGGGCAACTATTTGGATAGCAATTATGGCGGAACCTATCCTCCTAGACTGGTCCAAGCTTTTAATTACTCAAAAAGTTTTGTTGGGAGTGGCCCACCACTTTTTCCTGTGTGCCACTGCTGACCGAAGTCTCTTACATTAGCGCACGCGGAGTCCTGCCGGCAGACCTGGAGGCCTCAACTTACAAGGTGGGACCAAGTGAGACCAGGACATCGCCGCCTGCTGCAATTTGTCAGCAGTGCGGGAGCTGGCCAATCGCAGCAGGCGGCGATGTCCCGGTTCCTTGGTCCCGTTGGTCCCACCGCGTAGATTAGGGCCCCTGGTGTACCCAGCCTTGTTGGGCCTAGACGGCCATTTTGATTCCGTTTCTTCGCGGCATCAAAGTTCCCCTTCTGTGCCACAATATACGCTCAATTCTGCGATATCATCACGAGGGCCTCTTTGTAGGAAGACGGAGAGTCTGCGTTACTGTCGTCTTGCGCATGCACATCCACACCGAGCGTAGAGTCGAAATGCCAGTGTTTGTCAAAACACTCCCTCTAAAGAAGTTTAGCAATAGGCACTTCAGGCTATCAGATAACGAAAAGTAGTACAGTGAATTGACCAAGTAGCAGCTCAACAGGGGTGACACTATGACGCTAGGTTTCAGGCAGCCTAACTACACTGAGTGATCATTGAAACAACAATGTCGACTCTCGGGAGCAAACACGGACGCGGCAATGTTACAAGTGCGTACAGTTTAACCAAAAAGAACAATGAACCAAGTCGTAAACTAAGCGATAGACAAACAACTCCAGCCACGCACTGAAAGAGTGCTGTCAGAAGTGTGGCGAAACGACGCCATTGTTTCCAACAGACAGACTAGCGCTTGTCCTGAGACAATAGAGCCCGACGGCACTGCATTAGCAGTCCTGGCCACGAGAGGGCGAGGTTGCAACTGTGCGGCGTGAGTTTTTTCTTCTTCCCAGGCTGATGGGTTTTAAGGCTAATCCGCCTTTTACTGCCGTCGGCCGCTTCGTAGTAGACGGCGAGAAGACAGCGCGGAAGGGATTGGACCCACGCCTTTTGTAAATCCAGCGGTCATGAGAAGCCCAGATGGAGGCGTTTCTCTTTCGTTATCACCCTCGCTTCCTGCGCCACCCGCTGTACTTAATGCTGTCGCGGGGGCGTTAACGCATGCTCTTATTACTACGGCGGACACTTGGAATGTCTTTTCGTTCTGGCTGTGACATTTATGGGGGCGGATTCGTCCATCCATTGTGCATTCTACCCGCTCCGAGGAAGGATACTGTGGTGGACTTGGTAGGAACGCGAACGCCGTACTGCTGGCGTCCTATGGCTATCCTGGAAACGCAGGGAAAGATACGAAGAAGCCGTCGCAATACAAAAGAACGCGCCGGCCGAACTGTGCATCCACCATGTCTAAAGGAGCCACGCAACGATATTGCGTAAGATTGTTTTTTACTTTAGACAAGCTTAATAACACTAGTGGGACCGAAGTACACTTGCACGTAACAAGAAGTTACCTTGTCGCCGCGTAATCTCAAGGATGAAAAGCGGACGTTTTCTATTCAGTCTCTCCTTCGTATAACTTAATGGCAAAGTTGTCAGGACCTCTGCCTCTAGCTGCTTCGGGGATCATCAACGAAGTAACAGTGGGTGTGCAGGCGAGCTGGTGCTAATTAATCATAATGAGACTTTCTCCTACTGTTGTCCTTTTCTTCGACTTGAAATTTTTATAATTTTTCCGCACCACAGTCTCTAATGTTACATTATGATAACTCTTCCTGCAGTTTCGTGGCGATGGCAAAACAATGTTCTCCTCCATACCGAACGTTGCACGATTCAAGATGGCTACGACTACATAGAAAAGGTGTAAACACGAGAGTCATTTGCACCTATGTGTATGTGGCTATGCCTGGCGAGAAAAAAGCCCCTCGATGTGTCTGCGCTCGTCTTGCAAGTAGCGTCAAATGCGCCAGTGCACGAGGCCCGTGTCTCGAGCGTACCTTGAAAGCAAATGGCGGTGCAGCACTGAAATGAGCGGCCCTTGAAAGCAAATGGCGGCGGAGCACCCGCTCGTGGCACGTGTCTTGCTCGTTTCCACAACACTGGTTGGCGGTACTTGTAAGCGTGAATTTTAACAAGGGACTTTAGGCAACGTTTTTAGATTAGGGTTAGTTGGGAAACTCCCGGGAGCCGAGCAACTCCACTTCGTAGAGCTTCCGAGAGGTGGCGCTGGCGTCCCGTTGCGATTTAAGCGTGCGCCCCACGGTCGCGGTATCACCCGGACGCATGCGCTTAAATTCCTGCTTCAAAGGCTCCGATAGTGTGGTAAGCGAAAGACGGTAACGGTTTGAGTCCATATTGTTCCTTATCAGCGACCATACCTTACTAACCCGACGCGCGAGCAGAAAACTCCGTTATATGAGCGATGCTTTAAGGCGTTCGTGGCGAGAAAACATTGTATATTATACTGGCGTTTTACTTTTTGCTCTGGTGAACACGTTCTCTTTAAACACACTTCATTCAGCGGTCATTATTTGCTTGACAAGTCCTACGACGGTTTGGCTGGCCGCGTGCCAACGCCTTTCATAGCAGGAGGCTAGCAGACGACGCGCAAGGGACCGGTCCTTTTGGAACCACAGCGCCACCGCTTCAGACCGGCTGCGGTGCGCGCTCCATTGGCATGGCGCGCCCGCGCTCTTCCCCAACCGACCCTAATCGAAAAACGTTGACTTCAGGCGTGAAGTTTGGGTATCGCCGCCTGGTGGAATTTTTCCACAATTCAGAGTGAGGATAGTTCAACTTCCTTTGCTGGTGCAAGCACCTCTATGCCAAGCTTCCAATGCACTATAAAAATTAAAACATAACCACGTGGGGAGCACGTGCACTGCCCATAGTGAGGATGACTGAAGTTCCGTTCATGGGCAGCTTCTCACCTCGAGTCGAAATGGCTTAGAAAAAGCCCTTTCTCAACCCTATTCTCAAAGGGCTTAGAGAAAAATTATGCATATTCATGTATCTTATTTTCTTGATAAACACTAAATATATACTAATGCTTAATTTGGCTGTCAGAAAATCGATCTTCAAACCTTGCATTGCTTGAATCTAAGAAACAATAATAATAATAATAATTTTACGGAGTTCTGAGAGAGAAAGAAATTGACCCTTGGCATTTTCGTAGATTTTACAAAGGTTTTGATTATATAAGTCACGATTTACTGCTTGAAAAGCTAGTTATTTACGGAATGCAAGGTCAAGCACTTCTGATTGCTTAAATCAACTGCGGTAACGTAAACAGTTTTTTCATCTCGATGGTTTCGCGTCTTCAACAAAGACAATTATATCCGGTGTACCACAAGGAAGCATCTTAGAACCGTTACTGTTTATTATATATACATTAATGATATTGTAAACATAAATTCATTGAGCTAAATCCGTAAGATACGTGGATGACACGAGCCTTTTGCTTTTCTGGCGAGACTGGCGACTGAGCTTATCAGCTGCGTAAACTTGACCCCAAAATCGTTGCACAAATGGTCCTCAGATAACCGCTAAGCATCAATGCGAGTAAGACGAGGGCAACTAAACTTTCGGCCTAAAAACAAAAATGTTTCTAGAACTAAGACCCTTGTCTTAAATGCAAAGTACATAGATAATGTAGATAATTTTAAGAGTTTAGGCGTAATTTTCAATCAGTACTTATCTTGGGAAAATCATGTAAATGATTTACGCACTATACTGTCAAAGGTCATTGCAACTTCACTAGTCTTTCGTTTTATTCTACCGAGAAATGTTAAGCTTCTTTCATACCAGACTTTATCTCTTTCTCACCGGAATTATTGTCATCTAGTTTGGGGCACAACCACCCGAACAAATCAAAAAAAATACTCCTATTGCAAAAAAAAAAAAAAAAGTGTGTTTTATTGAGAATGTTTCTTACGACTCTAGCACCCAGGTTCTGTTCTTAAAAAATAATATACTTCCTGTTTACAACGTGTACAATTATAGACTCGCGATCACTTTTAAGTTAGAAAATAAAAGAAATGGGGATAGCTCAGTAAACCTTCCGGAGCTAAAAGAAAACGCAACTTCCTACCTAACTCGATCGGCGGAACATTGAACCATGCCACTCTCGTCACAACAACTATTTAATGCTATCACACAAACAGGCACTTCCATAATATTGAACACCCTAATAAAAAATAACATTCATATTATTTCTATTGAAATTCAGGAATAACGAACTGAACTAATGTTGGGCGAAAACGAATGAATCGATTTACGAGACCTGTTTATTTTTGTATTTTGCTTAGTTATGTCGGTTTTCTCAGTGTTTTTCCCTGTTGCTTTGTTTTGACTTCTGTATATGGCACTAGAAGAGTCAAGCTGTTCTTACAGCTTTTATCCCTTGTTTCCTTCATTTATGTAACGAAATGAAAAATAAAGTTCCTCAATAATATTAATAATATTAAAATGCACTCTTCAAGACGTTCAGCTGTTTCGTCACATAACTAACATGGTAGCTAGTTCGTCCATAGCTGAGTGCCTAGCTGCTCAGCTTCTGATGACGGCGAGCTTCCACAGCCCTTTTGCAACGTGCATTCCACACCATCAAGATTACCAGTCTTGGAAAACTGTAAGTGTTGTAACCTATACCTCGTCTCACCTTAGCATGGACCATTGTCAGCCCCGCATACTAAAAGGAGTAGAGCTATTAGCGATGTGCGCGGCCAAAAGCGTCGCTGTGGTCAGCTTTCCACGATTGGCCAAACCATGGGCATATGAGCACTGTCAGATTGTCAACTTTGACGGTGTCAGTTTCGGATTGCGATGGCTCCCAGCTTCTACTGTGCTTTTTAAACACACCACCGAACTCGTTGTCGCACCTGATGGTAAGTAGCCAGAATAACAACTGGTGACGTCACGGCGAGGCAAATCCCAGTCGTGACGTCACGGGGAAGACCATAAGAGGGCGCCACCGAAACATCTCGGCGCTAATACTCTGTTTCACCTTATGATGTATCGCAGGAAAGGCTACGAGCGCGAGCTTCTTGCTCTATACTTCGTCTCACCTTGGCATGGACTAACCATGAATGCTGTGCTATACTTCGTTTCAGCTTGGGTCCAGACGCAGCCGATGCTGCAAGCGCGAGCTCCGGGCTTCCAGCGTCCCTGCCAAGCACGCGCGCTCGTGCAGTGCAAGCACTGTTCAGGGCCACACGCTCGTGCTTGTAGCATCGGCTGCGTCTGGACCCAAGCTGAAACGAAGATATAGCGCGAGCGGCTAGCTTTTACTGCACTTACCGGAGGACTCGTTGCACGAGCGCTCGTGCAGCCGCCGAGGCTTCATTCGAAGCAACTATCTCGCGCTTTAAGCACGCGCGGCTAACAATAGTCCGTACTAACGTGAGACGAAGTATAGGGCACATCTTGGCGGCACGAGCTCTCGTGTGTCAAGTGCAGCTCTTAACGCTATGAGCTCGCGCTTCTAGCCTTCTCTGCGGTACAACATGAGGTGAAACGGAGTACAGTTGCGTAGCTGAAGCATCAGCAGCTGCGCGAGCGCTCGTGCGGCTGAGTGCTCCACTCAAAGCAGTCAAGGCTAGCCACTGAGGAGAGTAGAAAAATGGCGTAGTACATAAAACGGTGATATGCGATTATGGCACGAGCGCTGTTAGATGCAGAAGACGACCAAGTGCATCCTGCTAAGAACGATGCTTCTTGAACGGGTGGATGCAAGGCACAAAGGATGTGGAGTCACAAATCAGTTGTATGGGGAGCGGCGAGGACGGCATTGGTGAGATATCCAAGACTTCTTCGGGTGCCACGGACGACATGCGCAACAGCGCATGCCACAAGTTAGGTGATCCTTATGAGCCACTAAATGAACTATGCTTAGAGTATGGGCAATGTGCTCCTCGATATTATTGTGGGCGCCGCCATCTTTGTGCTTGTGCAAAGTATACGCAACTGCCGATCGCAATGATTCAAGAGTACGACTTCCTCCAACGTTACTTTGACTTCCACAGCAATATATTCGGCGTTAGGAAGCTCGTGTAATATTGTTTTGCTTGTGGTAGACTGTTTATACTTTTATGGAGGACGCAAAAGCGTTCCCCTTGATTTCAGATAACTGGCAACCATGTTTTTAGGCCACACGATGGAGTTTCGTTACTGTGAAGCGTAAAGCCCTTTCATGTTTTAAAAGTAGCGCAAGCTGCGTCGAAGCAAGAGGCACGTGCAACGTGCAGCCCTTGGGAAGATTCTGGCGGCACAGCGGAGCGCTGAGCTAGATTTCAGACGCCATGTTCTTCCCAGTAGTGGCGCGCGGCACGTGTCTCGAGCATTTCCACAACAATGAATGGCGACACGTTTCCCGGGATACAGGGACTTTACGGAAGCGTAGCTTATTTAGTGGCGCTAGTGACTCCGATGCTACCGCCGGCTTGTCGCTGAGCAAAATCTGTCCAGAGACCCAGAGACGTTGCCAGAGACGCGAATAAAATGCCGCCAATTGCGAAGAGGTCCCACGCCAAGACGGGGAGCGTTTGTGCAGCCCGAGCAAAAGCTCCCCATCCCCCTGGGGTGTCGACGTTAGCGTGGCTCCGCGCGAAATCGTGACGTCGTTACACGTGATGCGCATCCCGGGGAGTAAAGGGAAGGATTTCTCCCCCGTGTAAATACACGGGGGAGAAACCAGTGTTGTACGGAACGGCGTTCCAAGGAACGGCGTTCCTGGAACGCGTTCCTTTTAGGAGGAACGAAGGAACGCCGCCGTTCCATTTTGCATCGGTGGAACTGGAACGGGAACTCGTTACATTTTTACTGGAACGGAAAGAGGAACGGCGTTCCTTTTCTTTGTCCAGTGGAGTAATTTTTTTTTATTTCTAAGAGGAAAATTTTTGAAGTATAAAAACAGTATATTTACGAAGAGCAGAATTTCGTTAACGTTTTGGTTACTTATAATAGGGTTTATTTTGTGTGGTCTTCGCTTGCTAACAGTTGGGTACAGGAGAGCTAGTGGACATCAATTCTTTTTTCAGTGCCCGAGGCTGCGGTACAAAAAGCAAAACCTTTAGTCGAAGCAAAAGGCACAGAAAGAGGGACGTTTCAAACTCAGCTACTTTCTTTGCTTCCATGAATCCTCATACACCCAGTAATCTAAGGCCGACTACAGCCATCACTGAACTTCCACAAAGAGACGTACAGTTACTACAAAAGAACAGGTCACCAGACATCGAACACACCCTTGTATCCCGAACATTGGTAGCTTGAAATATACACAAAAATTAACCTTTATTCCTTTACCTCTTGTCCCTCACCTTCAAACTGAACAACGAATCCAACCTTCGCGAAGGAGGACTTGTAGTTCTCAAGACAGACCTTTTAAAAGCATTACCCTTTTCTTCACTTGCTCGTTTTGCGGACAGCGACATCGAGAAGCAACTGTTGTTAAGTTCGAACAAGGGACTTTGTTAGATTAAAACGTGTGAGGTTGTTTTAAAACGCTCGTGCAATGTTGGATAACAGTACAGTTGGCTCGTCTGAATCGCCCACCACAAACGTGAATATGGTTAAAAGCTGAGATTTTTAATGGTGAATATATCAAGAAATAAATCTCTGCTTCCGCTTGTTTTCTTCTCCTGGTGCCCTTCCATCACGGCATTCACATTCGTAGGTTGCCACTTGACGGGATAGAAAAGAAAAAAACTTTCCTTGATCTAACTAAATATGGTAATCAGCAAAATAAAAATGTAACGTATATGTAACGATACGTTCCATTTTTTAAACTGGTAACGGGAACGAGTTCCTTTTTTAGATATGGAACTTGTAACGGGAACGCGTTCCAAATATCAGAAGGAACGAGGAACGAGCTTGCGTTCCTTTTTTTGAGGAACGTG
>JAZHYW010043700.1:0-15176 GCA_037355805.1 Ixodes ricinus | reverse complement strand
GTAGGAAACTGCGCGAAGACAGACGAGGACCTAAAAGAAACACACGGGACGAGCGCTGAGCGCTGACTATCAACTGAGATATTTTAATGAGGAAAACATACGAAAGCGACCATTCATCTTTGGTACTACGTCCTTCCGCCTGCGTTCCGCGGGACAATTCATAACAGAGTGATGGCATGCAATAAACGTGACGAAAAGCGATATGAAGCTAGCCCGAATCCAAAAGCGCCACCTCACTATCTAGCAGTGCCAAACACGGTTGGCCGACACAGGGGACTCCCGTGATACGCAGGCGGGGGACGTGCTACCAAAGATGAATGGTCGTTTTCGTATGTTTTTCCTATTAAAAATCGTTTAGTTAGAAAGTCAGCGCTCGCCCCGTGTGTCTCTTCTACGTACCTCGTCTGTTTTCGCACTGTTTCTACGATGAATTCCCACCAGCTCGCCCAACTATCCATTCTTCTAAGGGACCCGATCTTTCCCCCAAGAAGAGAACGCGTTACAAAAAAAAACAGCCTTTCTAAAAAAATAGTTTTAGGGACACGTGCGACTCCTATCAAAATTAATCACACGACCACACGTGGGAGCTGATAACACACCAGGTATCCGCCCCGCGCGCGCCCCACGTCAGGAACGTTCGACCTTTGAACGGAAAGGTCGCATCGGCCTCGCGTGCGGACCTCAATCTGGCAACGCCCGGGAGAGGGCGCCAGAGGGCGCCATGAAGAGGGAAGGGAAGATGGGAGCGAAACTAGTCGCGTGTTGGCCATAATTTCACTCAAATGTCGCCTATTATCACACTTTCGACAACTACTGCATCGCCTTTCCTTCTGTGGTGAGCAACACGGCGTATTCTATACATGCGTGGAAAGCTGCAACTTTCCATGCATTTTGGAGTGTTAAGCTTAAATACGCAGATTACCAAGACGTTTGGAGCGCTGCTGAAATTTGTCCAACAGAAATTTATGAAGGCTCAGTGACAAGTGAAACTTCCACAAACACCAGTCGCCTTTTCCATCTCGACATAAAATGGCGCTGTTCAAGAACCATAGCAGCTATCGCTTGACTCAGATGGTAAACTCGTTTTGGTTCAATGGATGTCCATAAAGAGAAGTCAATCAGCCCTGAAATGACGCCACATGTCCCTGCTGCGGAATGGGAATTTGTCTCTTTCGTTAGGACCAACTTTATAAAAGTCCCGCAGACTAGATATTCACCTGACTATTTGAATAATGGCTTTGACCAAAAGGAGTTAAGTATAAAACGCACGTAAGCGATTTGGCGAGAGACGAGACAAGCGACGGCGACCCGCTTCGCTGTCGCTCGGTCAGTCGCGCGACGAGGCAAACCACATGAAAGAGACGCGAGCAAGCGACCAAGGCGACAAGCGACGTTTTCTAGAAACACAAGAACCAAGCGATGCGATGAGCGACAGTGAGAAATCTCCGTCGCTGGGCGTTGACTCTCGTCACTGTCACCGTCGCTCGTCTCGTCGCTCGTCTCGTCGCTTACATACGGTTCAGCCTGTAGAAGCGAACTCGCCATTTACTCACCAGAACTCCAGGCGCGCCCGTGTTTGATCACATACGTAAAGAGGTCAGAGCAGATTCACTTCGCGGTTTCGAATGAGCTATCCGACGGTGGCCTTCCAGAATCGGTGGCTAACAATTATCGGAACTAAAGTCATCCAACCTCCGCAAAAGTTGAAGCTGTGCGAGACCTCAACAACCGAGTCTTTCATAGCCCTAGCAGAACACGGGAGACAAGGCCCATTGAGGGTTCACAGAGCCAGTCAGTTTAAAGGAACATGTTCTAAAAACAGGCGTGAGGTGAAGGTAGGTGAGGTTCGTAAAAGGGGCAAGGATTGGCGCCCGACAAGGGCGCTGATAAGCAAGTCCCAGGAGACAAAGCACGTCCACAAAGTCATTACCTGCTTTACATAGGACAGAGAGAAAGAAAGAGGGGAGGAAATCACGTGACGTTATATATAAAAGTTATCTAAAAATGCCAGCGCGCGGGAGAAACGAAATCTGCAGTACTAATGCATTTATTCATAAAGAAAATTGGGGAAGGGGAGGGGCGGGGTTCAATAACAACATTACATTGCGGAAAGTTTTCAATTCCGTCGAGTTCACATCGCCGTTGCAATCTACCCATTAGGCACTTTAACCGATCGTTTGGTATCACCGGATTGTATCGAATATGACTTTTAATGCTCTACTATCATGCAGGCTCAATGATGTGCGGACGTTTAATTGATCCTTTAAAGGAACATTGACACCCCAAAGATCGTTTCTTTTCCTTCTTTTTTTGTCTAAAACGATGCAAGTTGTAGTCATTCATATATACATGCAAACCCAAAACACGACAACGCAGAAAATAGAAAATATATATGGCGCGTTTTTTTATTTATTTTTGGAGTTTTCTTCTCCGTTTTCACTTTTTCGCGAGATTTCTATAATATTTCATAACGGCATTCATGAAACATGTCTTTTAACGCAATTAAGAAGGCACTACGGCCCTTCTTTTTGAAATACCGAAAATCGGAGTTTGAAGTGATGTCGCCTCCTGGCTTTTTATCCTTCCTCGGAAAACATGGCGGCGCTCGATACATGTACCACTGGAACACGACACTCGCCCAGTACAAGCCCAATACAGCTGTCAAGTTTCCTCCTCGAACTCATTGCCATGTGGCATTCGAAGCACGGATCTCGCGAAGACTCGCGTTCGAATCTGTATGCAGACTGTGTTTTGTCTGATGTACAGGGTGTCACCAAAAAAAAAAGGTTTAAGGTTTTTTTTCACCTCAAAATAAAGTAGGCATCGCCGAATGCTCATTCTCCGTCCAAATGTAGCGCTAGAGGTCACAACCAGATGCCAAAGTTACAGCCCGATCCGATGCCTTACAAAAAAGTTATAAGTGATTTTCTGAAAATTCCAATGGGAAAATGGCGGCCGACGGAGTTTTCGAATACATGGGGCTCTATGGTACCAGAAACCGAAAACGGGCAAAAGTGGGCTCCATTTTCCCATTGAAATTTTCAGAAAATCACTTATAACTTTTGAATAAGGTATTGGATCGGGCTGAAAGCTTTGGCATCTGGTTGTGACCTCTAGCGCTACCTTTGGATGGAGAATGAGCATCTCGGCAATGCCTAGTTTATTTTGCGGTAAAAAAACCTTTAAACTTTTTTTGTGACACCTTGTATAAGCTGTGTGACTCCTGCTTAAGTAGACATCCTGAATTCTCTGCATTCTGAAATGTGGGCGCACGAAACACACGACGGTAAAGCAACTACTAATAAAGTCGCAGTTACACTGGCATTCTATAAGTGGCATTGTGTTTGCTGCAGATATAAAGACTACACTCATTTGCGGCCACGCCTCACGTATGTTCAACGCATGTTTGATTATGCACATATATGCTTCGAACATGTCTTCAAACAGTTTTCGTAAGAACAACGTGACCGTCATACAAGGAGACATCGTATGCAGACTGTCTCTTGTATGATGCATTTGGAGTGTGACTACGACAAAAATGGTGGAAACAACTAAAAATGAAATGAGGCTTAGCGGCAATGAGGAAAATCGCTTCTAGCACGGTTTTTCTAGAAGAGCCTTAAAGGGATGCTGAATCGAACATTCCAGTGTCCAGAATAAGTGGCGTACGATCTTTCCAGGAGCTAGCAGCCGCAGGTGTGCGCGAGCACACGCAACGAAATTGATGTCCTATTCCCTTGTTCACGCTTAAGATGACGTTGAGATGTGTTGGCTCCGGGGGAAAGGAGAATAAAGACAGGCTTTTCATCTCCGCAGTGGGGCCTGGTGTGAAAGGTAGGCGATTCAATGGTCGAACAACCACGCAGCTTTCACTTGTGGGGACGAAAAGCCTGTCTTGATTCTCCCTCTTCATTCTCTTCGTTGCGTGTGCTCGCGTACACCGGCGGCTCCTTCCTCGGTGAAAGAGCGTGCGTCACTTATTACGGACACTGCACTGTTCGGTTCAGTTTCCCTTTAATCCGGAGTCACAGTGCTTAAACGTCATACAAAAGACGGTCTGCCTACAGATTCGAACTCGAGTCCTCGCGCGATCCGCACTGTCTTTTGTATGATGTTTGAGCAGCGTGACCCTGGATTCACAATGCGGCGCCAAAGATTAGCGAAAAATCACCCCTCTACGGAACAGCGGAAGGGGCGATTCGAACCGCGGAGCCACCGCAAAAAACAGAGACGTACTCTAATAGCGCCACTAAAACAAACATAACTATAAATATGCAGGCAGCAAAGGCCACAGGGGCCCGGAGACCAAAGCTAGGGCGGCGGAGGCAGTTATAAAATCGGGAAATCAGCATAAATGGGCTCGTGCGACACGACCCGAAAGCGGTGTCGGCTCCCTCTACTACCCGCGCCCCATTCTCCGCATCAAAAAAGAAAAGAAAAAAAGTACCGTACGTCCGATAAGCGATAAAAAAGCGAGCAAGGAACAAGCCCGATCTGTCCTCCTCTCCCTTCATAAAAATGACGGAGGGGTGACGGGAATGGCCACATCATTTTTAGTTTTCCATGTCGCGACATCCTATTTGCTTTTGTTTTTCGTTCTTGTCGCGTAGAGTGCGCGAGGATGTAGGAGACGATCAGCCCTGTCTAGCCATAAGTATGCAAATACTATTTGCATCGTCGAATCGCGGGTCCGGGGAGGCAAGGGAGGCGAGGGGGATGTCGGGGGTAGCCAAGGGGAGGAGAGGGTGGCATGGTTCCTACGAGCATGCGGGAAAAATTTTATTGTCCCCGCTATTGAAGTAAATTAGCCCATTTTGGGAGATCGTCCCCCGCAATATGCGAAGAAAAATTGGGAGGCGACAAATTTTGATTTAAACCTTCTGACAAAAAGAAACACAAAACAATTGTGTTGGAGTTTTAGTTTTTTTTTCTTTCTTCTTTTATTAGCGGTTATGGGGGATAAATGTAAAAAGGGTAGCAGCCACGACGCTGTCGGAACGCGGATTTGTGTTCGAAAATCCCCGATTTAGGACGCGTCGGTCTTTCGCTTGCCCCAGGTTTCGTGAAATTAGTTGTTTTGGGGCTGACGGGCGCTTCATAAATAAATATTGTTCTTGATTGGCGGCTGGGCCACTGACTCTTAAAATGACTACGAAGCACGCACGCAGCAATGTCTGCAGTGATATTACCATGCGTGTCATCTTGATCAATTTCACGAGTCGAACTTAGCTTCGAGGTGTCTTTCTGCCCTGCCCTAGCATACGCATAAAACAATGTGCGATAGAATTCTTTCCTAAGACGGCGTGGACTCTTGCTCGTGTTCGGCGGAAATACTACTTTCAAACGGTATGCGCCATCTGGAACATTTTTATTGTTAAATGGCATACACCAAAGCGAGAGGATATAAGCAGCGATAAATAATGGTCAGGAAATCAATCCTGAAAAGTTTTCTGAAGGCAAAGTTAAAACTAAAAAACCTCAAACCTAGCGGAAGGTAAAATCCTGAAGCGCACTCAAATCAATATCATGCGATAGTTGTAAGTTAGCAAGAGACTTCTTCCACGATCGAAACGATTCTAACGGCCAGAAGTCACGCGATGCAACTTGACCACTAAGTTTCGGTTTTCAATTAGCCAACCTCATTTCCCAACATCATTTCAAGACCAAATACAGTTCTTGCATGTTCAAATATGCATGCGACTTTTCTTACATCAATAATACTCTATCTGATGCTTGCCGATACGAATGGAATGCTGAAGCACGTTTTTTCGGGCTCCGACGTGCCGGCGTTTGTGGGCAGGTAAACACAGGACGACGATGGCACATAGAAGAAGGATACTGGGTCTGTCATCCTGTTTCATTGGCTCTTTAATCTCCTAGACTTGTTTACTTATCCCTGAGCGGGGAAGGTCATATTGCAATCTGGAGTGGTCACCAGACCGCCAAAAAGGTATGAGACGCGACAGGCCGTACCCCTGTCTCACGGAGAAGAATAGATGCGATGCAAGCGAGCGCGGACTTTATTTTCATACCGTGCTGAGATGCACTGCTTCGTCAACGGCGCGATCGAAATCGAAACCATGCCACTCCTCTCCATGGCCAACCGCATCCCATAATGCAGTGGTTCTCAAATAGGGGTCCGCGGACCCTTTGCGGTCCGCGAAGGCACTCTAGGGGTCCGCGAAGCCCTGCCTCATCAGGCAAACCCGGCAATAAAAGTTGTCTGTTTTCAGGTCGAGAAGAAATGTTTCAGTTTCCGGGCGAGTGTTCTCGTGTGTATGTAAATATAAGAGGTCTACTGCACACTAGCCCTTAGTTATATCCATTTATTAAATTATTATTATATTAAACCTATACATTTCCCCTCCCCTCACCGCGAACGGGGTCCTCCATCATCTCCGTCGATCCACAAGTGGTCCGCGAAGCACCGATGGTTGAGAACCACTGCACATAATGCAATGCACTCAGTGTTACGTGCAGGGATTCTTGGAAGTAGTACCAGTACTATTGGTGGCTAGAAAAAATGCTGGTCGTACCCGTTTCTAAACGATGGGAGAGGAATTTTTCGTCAGGGGAGGAATTATAAACAGAACATTGTCAGGCACGTTTGCATTTTGCCTACAGCAAAAAGAAAATATGCGGCCAATGCAAATTGAAAGGGCACCATCATCGTAATGAAATATGAACAACGGCGACGACAATGGACATCTGCACCACGTGACGGGGCAACTATTTGGATTGCAATTATGGCGAAAGCTATCCTCCTGGACTGGTCCAAGTTTTCAAATTACTCCAAAATGTTTGTTGGGAGTGGCCCACCCTTTTTTCTGTGTGCCATTGCTGACCGAGTCTCTTACATTATCGCACGTGGAGTCCTGCCCGCTACCTTGGGGCCTCAACTTAACACGGCGGGACCAAGTGGGACGGGGACATCGCCGTCTGCTGCAATTGGTCAGGAGAGCGGAGCTGGCCAATCGCAGCAGGCGGCGATGTCCCAGTTCCTTAGTCCCGCTTGGTCCCGCTTGGTCCCACCGTGTAGATTAGGGCCCCTGGTGCACCCAGCCTCGTGGAAGGCCATTTTGATTCCGTTTCTTTGCGACATCAAAGTTCTACTTCTGTGCCACAATATACGCTCAATTCTGCGATATCATCACGAGTGCCTCTTTGTAGGAAGACGGAGAAGTCTGCGTTACTGTCGTTTTGTACGTAGCACATCCACACCGAGCATATAGAGTCGAAATGCCGGTGTTCGAAACACTCCTCTGTTTTAGATACAATTATAGTGCACTTTCTAACTAAAGAAGTTTACCAATAGACACTTCAGGCTATCAGTCAACGAAAGTAGTATAGTGAATTGACCAAGTAGCAGCTCAACAGGGATGACACCGTGACTCTATAGGTTTCAGGCAGACTAACTACACTGAGTGAGCATTGATACAACAATGTCGACTCTCGGGAGCAAACACGGACGCGGCAATGTTACAAGTGCGTATACAGTCTAACCAAAGAACAATGAACCAAGTCGTAAACTAAGCGATAGACAAACAACTCCAGCCACGCACTGAAAGAGTGCTGTCAGAAGTGTGGCGAAACGACGCCGTTGTTTCCAACAGACAGACTGAGCTTGTCCTGAGACAATAGAGCCCGACGGCACTGCATTAACAGTCCTGGCCACGAGAGGGCGAGGTTGCAACTGTGCGGCGTGAGTTTTTTCTTCTTCCCGGGCTGATGGGTTTTAAGGCTAATCCGCCTTTTACTGCCGTCGGCCGCTTGGTAGTAGCTGCGAGAAGACGGCGCGGAAGGGATTGGACCCACGCCTTTTGTAAATCCAGCGGTCATGAGAAGCCCAGATGGAGGCGTTTTTCTTTCGTTATCACCCCTGCTTCCTGCGCCACCCGCTGTACTTAATGCTGTCGCGGGGGCGTTAACGCATGCTGTTATTACTACGGCGGACACTTGGAATGTCTTTTCGTTCTGGCTGTGACATTTATGGGGGCGGATTCGTCCATCCATTGTGCATTCTACCCGCTCCGAGGAAGGATACTGTGGAGGACTTTGTAGCAACGCGAACGCCGTACTGCCAGCGTCCTATGGCTATCCTGGAAACGCAGGGAAAGATACGAAGAAGCAGTCGCATTACAAAAGAACGCGCTTGCCGAACTGTGCATCCACCATGTCTAAAGGAGCCGCGCAACGATATTGCGTAAGAATGTTTTTTTTACTTTAGACAAGCTTAATAACACTAGTGGGGCCCAATTACACTTGCACGTAACAAGAAGTTTCCTTGTCGCCGCGTAATCTCAAGGATAAAAGCGGACGTCTTCTTTCAGCCTCTCCTTCGTAGAACTTAATGGCAAAGTTGTCAGGAACTCTGCCTCCAGCTGCTTCGGGGATCATCAACGAAGTAACAGTGAGTGTGCAGGCGAGCTGGTGCTAATCAATCATAATGAGACTTTCTCCTACTGTTGTCCTTTTCTTCGACTTGAAATTTTTATAATTTTTCCGTACCACAGCCTCGAATGTTACATTATGATAAACCTTCCTGCAGTTCCATGGCAAGGGCAAAACAATGTTCTCCTCCATACCGAACGTTGCACGATTCAAGATGGCTACGACTACATGGAAAAGGTGTAAACACGAGAGTCATTTGCACCTATGTGTATGTGGCTATGCCTGGCGAGAAAAAAACCTCGATGTGTCTGCGCTCGTCTTGCAAGTAGCGTCAAATACGCCAGTGAACGGGGCCCGTGTCTCGAGCGTACCTTGAAAGCAAATGGCGGCGCAGCAGTGAGATGAGCGGCCCTTGGAAGCAAAAGGCTGCGGAGCACCCGCTCGTGGCACGTGTCTTGCGCTTTTCCACAACAATGGTTGGCGGTACTTGTAAGCGTGAATTTTAACAAGGCACTTTAGGCAACGTTTTTAGATTAGGGTTATACTTCGTTTCAGCTTGGGTCCAGACGCAGCCGATGCTACAAGCACGAGCGCGTGGCCCTGAACAGTGCCTGTACTGCACGAGCGCGCGTGCTTGGCAGGGACGCTGGAAGCCCGGAGCTCGTGCTTGTAGCATCGGCTGCGTCTGGACCCAAGCTGAAACGAAGTATAGTTGGGAAACTCCCGGGAGCCGGCAACTCCACTTCGTAGAGCTTCCGAGAGGCGGCGCTGGCGTCCCGTTGTGATTTAAGCGTGCGCCCTACGGTCGCGGTATCACCCGGACGCATGCGCTTAAAATTCCTGCTTCAAAGGCTCCGATAGTGTGGTAAGCGAAAGACGATAACGGTTTGAGTCCATATTGTTCCTTATCAGCGACCATACTTTACTAACCGGACGCGCGAGCAGAAAATTCCGTTATATGAGCGATGTTTTAAGGCGTTCGTGGTGAGAAAACATTGTATAATATACTGGCATTTTACTTTTTGCTCTGGTGAACACGTTCTCTTTAAATACACTTCATCAGCGGTAATTATTTGCTTGACAAGTCCTACGACGGTTTGGCTGGCCGCGTGCCAACGCCTTTCATAGCAGGAGGTTAGCAGACGACGCGCGAGGGACCGGTCCCTTTGGAACCGCAGCGCCACCGCTTCGCCGGCTACTGCGGAGCGCGCTCCATGGCATGGCGCGCCCGCGCTCTTTCTCAACTGACCCCTAATTGAAAAACGCTGACTTCAGACGTGAAGTTTGGGTAGCGCCGCCTGGTGGAATTTTTCCACAACTTAGAGTGAGGATACTTCTACTTCCTCTGCTGGTGCAAGCACGTGCAATGCCAAGCTTCTATGCACTATAAAAATTAAAACATAACCGCGCGGCTAGCACGTGCAATGCCCATAATGAGGAAAACTAAAGTTCCGTTCGCGGAGCTTCTCACCGCGAGTCGAAAAGGCTCAGAAAAAGCCTTTTTTCAGCCCCATTCTCGAAGGCTTAGAAAAAAATTATACATATTCGTGTATCTAATTTTTTTTTTTTTATAAGCACTAAATAATTACCAATGCTCAATTTGGCTTTCGAGAAAATCGATCTTCAAACCTTGCATTGCTTGAATCTAAAAAAAAAATCATTTTGCGGAGTTTTGAGAGAAAGAAATTGACCCTTGGCATTTTTGTAGATTTTACAAAGGTGTTTGATTATATACGTAACGATTTACTGCTTGAAAAGCTAGCTATTTACGGAATGCAAGGTCAAGCACTTCTGTTGCTTAAATCATATTTAGGTCACCTTAAACAGTTTTTTTCATATTGATGGTTTCGCGTCTTCAACAAAGACAATTATATCCGGTGTACCACAAGGAAGCATCTGAGGACCGTTACTGTTTAATATATCCATTAATGATATTGTAAACATAAATTCATTGACTAAATTCGTGAGATAAGCGGATGACACGAGCCTTTTTGCTTTTCTGGCGAGACTGGCGACGAGCTTTTCAGCTGCGTAAACTTGACCCCAAAACCGTTGCAAAAATGGTCCTCAGATAACGCGCTAAGCATCAATGCGAGTAAGACGAGGGCAATAAACTTTCGGCCTAAAAACAAAAATGTTTCTACAACTAAGACCCTTGTTTTAAATGCAAAGTACATAGATACAAAGTACATAAACTTCTCCTCTATAAAACCCTAGTTCGTCCTAAACTTGAATATGCAGCTTCTATCTGGAGCCCTGGTATCACTCCCTTGCATCAGCTGTCGAATCTATTCAGAATAGTTCTGCCCGTTTCATACTTTCGAACTATCATCGCACAGCCAGTGTAACTTCCATCAAATCGTCCCTCCCCTTGCCTGATCTCTCTTTCCGAAGAAAAATATCTCGTCTATGTTTATTTCACAAGATTTATTACTCTAACCCCACTCTCCGCGTCAAGCATTGTTTCTAGAACCATCGTACATATCATCACGTGTAGACCATGGCCTAAAGGTAGGGATTCCCCATTGCAGCACCTCCACTTTTAATGCCTCTTTTCTACCCCAGACCTTCATTGATTGGAATCGCCTTCCCGCACATATAGTCTCGATAACTAACACTGTTGATTTTAAAAATGTTATTACCAACTTTTTAACAGATGTTGCGTAGCGCGTGTTTTTTTGTGTTTTTGTTTTGCTTCACTCAACTATGTTGCTTTTATGTGTTAACCGCCCACTTCCCTCTGTAATGCCTTCTGGCCCTGAGGGAATAATAAATGAAAATGAAAATGAAGATATTGTAGATAATTGTAAGAGTTTTGGCGTAATTTTCAATCAGTACTTATCTTGGGAAAATCATGTAAATGATTTACGCACTAGATAGTCGAAGGTCATTGCACTAGTCTTTCGTAACCGTTTTATTCTACCGAGAAATGTTAAGCTTCTTTCATACCAGACTTTATTTTTTTTCTCACCGGAATTATTCTCATCGAGTTTGGAAAACAACCACCCAAACAAATCTAAAAAAATATTCCTATTGCAAAAAAAAGTGCGTTTTATTGAGAATGCTTTTTACGACTCTAGCACCCAGGTTCTGCTCTTAAAAAATAATATGCTTCCTGTTTACAACGTGTACAATTATAGACTCGCGATCACTTTTAAGTTAGAAAATAAAGCTTAGTAAACCTTCCGGAGCTAAAAGAAAATGCAACTTCCTACCTAACTCGATCGACGGAACATTAGAAAATGCCACTGTGTCACAACAACTATTTAATGCAATCACACAAACAGGCACTTCCTATTGTATTGAACAACCTAATAAAAAAATCAGCAGAACCCATCCTTTGGGAATGATTATCTACGTTAATGCGAATAGCATCAAACGGTGCGGAGTTATGCGCGTTCGTCAGGTGGCCGGCACACTCTAGATACGCCAGCCCACTCTTGAGGCAATTCTAAATTTGTTGACACTTTCACAGCCCTGCGCACGATCTCCGCAGCCCAGCACGTGCGTTTGTGTCACTTAGGAAGGCGAGCAAAGCACGCGCCATACGCACAAACACTCAAAATGGTACCGACCAAACTTTCTGGCGTCTCAGCTAGTCTCAACCAACGGTACTCTAAACGGTTGATTATATCTTTACCATAGGACGCGCTTTACAGCGCTGTCACAGCTACCGGTGCGCGCGCGTTCCATGCACGAGGGCTCATTCCGCTCTCGTGAGGCTGAGCACGGCCGCTACATCACCCTCTCCCGAGCGCGGGAGAGGGTAGAGCTAGCGGCCGTGCTCAGCCTCACGAGAGCGGAATGAGCCCTCGTGCATGGAACGCGCGCGCACCGGCGTAGCTGCTGACAGCGCTGTAAAGCGCGTCCTATGGTAAAGATATAAACAACCGTTTAGAGTGCGTTGAATGACTGCCTTCATAGCTCTGTGGTTAGCGCGTCTGCCTGCTGATCAAAGGGTCAACGGTTTGAATCCCAGTCGGCGCCGGTCTTTTTTATTTATTTATCGACCCGCGGCGTAAGAGGTTAGATAGCTAGATAGATAGATAGATACATAGACGAAAAGTGCGTGAAGTATCCAAAGAATGCTATTCGCATTAAAATAACATTGATATTATTTCTATTGCAATTCAGGAATTACGAACTGAACTAATGTGGGGCGAAAACGAATGAATCGATTTATGAGACTCTGTTTGATTTTTGTATTTTGCTTAGTTATGTCGGTTTTCTCAGTGTTTTTCCACTGTAGCTTTGTTTTGACCTCTGTATGTGCCACTATACTCCATTTCACATTATCATGTACCACAGGGAAGGCTACATGCGCGAGCTCTCTGCTCTAGGGCACATCTCGGCGGCACAAGCTCTCGTGCATTAAGGGCAGCTGCCAACGCTATGAGCCTCGCGCTTCTAGCCTTCGCTGCGGTACAACATACGGTGAAACGCAGTATAGAAGGAAGCAGGCTCCGTCAAGCTGTTCTTACAGCTTTTATCCCTTGTTTCCTTCATTTATGTAACGAAATGAAAAATAAAGTTCCTTGATAATAATATTAATAATAGTAAAATGCACTCTTCACGACTTTCACTGTTTCGTCACATAACTAACATGGTAGCTGTTCTGGCCATAGCTGAGTGCCTAGCTGCTCAGCTTCTGATGACGGCGAGCTCCACAACCCTTTTGCAACGTGCATTCCACACCATCAAGATTACCAGTCTTGGAAAACTGTAAGTGTTGTAACCTATACCTCGTCTCACCTTAGCATGGACCATTGTCAGCCCCGCCAGAGCCGTATATGTAGAGAGTTTGGCCATTCGTTGGGAAGTATAGGAGACAAATGCGGAGGCGCCATTGGCCGAAAGCGGGCTGGGCGTGTTCCAGGGCGTCTTCAGAAATTCGAATGTGACCAACCAGAAGCCGGAAATAATGCCCTGGCGGTGGTCGCGAGAAACAAACCTGATAACTGCATTGGAGTAACTCTCGATGACTGAAAATATGGTACACGTGATGTTTCAATCACGCTCATCCAAATTGATGGTGGAAGAGTGCGACAAGCGGAACGATCGACATAATCCGTACGCCAAGCGCCAAGGGCCGGGAATCTGCCGTTCGAGCGGTCACACTCTGTCCGAGCAAAACAGAGTTAAGCCGCGCACACGTGCACCCTATTTTCTACCACAAAGGGTTATTACACTTCACTCTTACGCGCTTATTAAAACCATTTACGAACATAGACCTTTGATCAGAACTGTTTCTCGCTACCACCGCTAGGGGATTCTTTTCGGCTTCTGGTTGGTCAAGAGAGCATGCCAAGCCCTCTTTCCGAGTCTGCCGCACGCCCTGGCTCTGCCCGCGCCTCCCATTGACCAAACTCTCTACATATACGGCTTCTGAGCCCCGCATGCTAAAAGGAGCGAGCTATACTCTGTTTCACCTTATGATGTATCGCAGGAAGGCTACAAGCGCGAGCTCCTTGCTCTAGGGGCACATCTTGGCGGCACGAGCTCTCGTGTGTCAAGTGCTTAACGCTATGAGCTCGCGCTTCTAGCCTTCTCTGCGGTACAACATGAGGTGAAACGGAGTACAGTTGCTTTAGCTGAAGCATCAGCAGCTGCATGAGCGCTCGTGCAGCGAGTGCTCCAGCAGTCCACTCAATGCAGTCAAGGCTAGCCACTGAGGAGAGGAGAAAAATGGCGTAGTACATAAAACCGTGATACGCGATTATGGCCCGAGCGCTGTTAGATGCAGAAGGCGATCAAGTGCATCCTGCTAAGAAAGATGCTTCTTGAACGGGTGGATGCAAGGCACAAAAGGATGTGGAGTCACAAATCAGTTGTATGGGAGAGCGGCTTGAGGACGGCATTGGTGAGTATCCAAGACTTCTTTGGGTGCCTCGGACGACATGCGCAACAGCGCATGCCACAAATTAGGTGATCCTTATGAGCCACTAAATGAGCTATGCTTAGAGTATGGGCAATGTGCTCCTCGATATTGTTGTGGGCGCCGCCATTTTGGTGCTTGTGCAGAGTAGACGCAACTGCCGATCGCCATCATTCAAAGAGTGCGACTTCCTGCAACGTTATTTTGACTTCCACAGCAATAGATTGGGTGTCAGGAAGCCTCGTGTATATTGTTTTCCTCGTGGCAGAACTGTTTATACATTTATGGAGAGACGCAAAAGCGTTTCCCGTGATTTCAGATAAAGCTTGAGATAACTGGCAACCATGTTTTTAGGCCACACGATGGAGTGTCGTTACTGTGAAGCGTAAAGCCCCTTCATGTTTATAAAAGTAGCGCAAGGTGCGTCGATGCAGGAGGCACGTGCAACGTGCAGCCCTTGGGAAGATCCTGGCGGCACACTGCAGCACTGAGCTAGATTTCCAGACGCCATGTTCTTTCCAAGAGCGGCGCGCGCCACGTGTCTCGAGCATTTCCACAACAATGAATGGCGCCACTTTTCCCAGGACAGAGGGGCTTCACTCGACGCGTTGCTTGTTTAGTAACGCTAGTGACCCCGATGCCACCGCCTACAGCCACCGCCGGCATATCGCTGAGAAAAATCTGTAAAGTTGCCAGACACACCGAACAAAATGCCGTTAATTGCGAAGAGGTCCCACGCCAAGGCGGGGAGCGTTTGTGCAGCCCAAGCAAAAGCTCCCCCATATCTCCTGTGATGTCGACGTCAGCGCCGCTCCTCACAAAGCGTGACGTCGTTACCACGTGATGCGCATCCCGGGGAGCAAAAGGAAAAATGTCTGCCCCGCGTGAATATTCCTTTAATTCGCGAGAC